>MU723800.1:112017-153960 GCA_026770625.1 Nicotiana glauca
TTAGAGGCTCTATACTCGTGACCCCAAGTCTTGGGAGTACTTGTTCAGTCGTGGTTTCTATTCGTACATTATCTTTTCAGTTATTCAGAATTTATTGTTAAAGTTGCCATGTTCCCCTTATTGCTTCATGTTTGGGATGAATCGTTTTATTGAGAAGGTGTTGGTCAGGCTTGCCCAGCCTCGCGGCAGGGCGCCATCATGACCGGGTTTGGGGTCGTGACAGGCAAAGTTAATATTTTGGCGAATTTCGGTTGATAGGTGAGATTTTGATCCGAGGGTCGGAATAGAATTTAAGAGTTGTTGTAGATTCGTTATGTCATGTGTGATGTCTGTGCAAACTTTCAGGTCATTTGGACGTCGTTGGTCGACTTTTTGATCGAATTCGAATTTCGGAAGTTTTGGAATTCTTAGGCTTGAATATGAGGGTGATTTTATGTTTTGATGTTTTTTTGAGCATTCTGAAGGTTGGAACAAGTTTGAATTATGTTATGGGGTGTGTTGGCATGTTTGGTCGGGGTCCCATGAGGCTCTGATATGTTTTGGAAGAGTATTTGGAAGATTTTGGCGTTTTGATTATAAGCATGTAATGATCCAAAGATCCATTTTTAGTTCTAGAGATAGAAATTTTATTTTGAGACTTCCAAAATTTTGATAATGAATTATAAGAGTGATATGGAAAGTTTGGTCTAATTTTATCAAGTCGCTATTGGGTTTTTGACGCTAATCATGAGTTAATAGTTTAACGAGCAAAATGGATATCGCACTAAGCAAACGAGCTCATAATTGAGTTATGATTGAAGAACTATGTGCGTATCATTATTTGTGACTCATAGGAACAAGAATCATCGAATTCCGAGTTCGTATGGTGGAGTTAGAGCCTTTTCAGTGAAAATATAAATTGTTGGTGCAGCAGGATCTGGTGCGCACCATTAGCGACTAGATTTGTCACTATTAGCGACGGGAATGGCTCTTTTAGCGACCAGAATAGGTTTATTAAAGTTGATGCATTTTTTCCTCATTTTGACCTTTTTTTTTTTGTGAAAGAACACGGCTTGGGGAGATTTTTGAGCAAGAAATCATGGAAAATCTTGATGTAAGACACTTGAGATCATTTCTACTCCATAATATTGAATTATCATCGAATAATCCGACTAGATTACATGTTTTTGAGGTGTAAATTGGGGATCCAGACATAGGGATTTGAAAAGAAGATTTGAAGATTTGGAGGTCGTATTGTTATCGGAATTTAGTAATTTTGGTATGGTTGGACTCGTGGTTGAATGGGTTGTCGGATTTTGTGAGTTTCGTCGAATTCCAAAATGTGGGCCCGGGCGTCGGGTTTGAGAAATTTCAGGATTTTGATGTTAAATTGGATATTTTCGAGTGGGATTCGCTCCATTAGAATATTTTAATGATTATGTAGTGATAGTGGCTATATTTGGAGCATCTGAAGGTCGATTCGTGTGGGCGAGGTATCGCGGGCTACAGTTTAGACCGGATCGAGGTGAGTAATGATTGTAAATGTTATCCTGAGGGTTTGAAACCCCGGATTGCAAATCGTAGTGCTATATTAAGCCAAGACACGCGCTGGATGGTGAGCGTGGGGCCTTTTATTGTTGGGGATCGTGACTTGGTCCATCCCGATTGATGATTTTACCCCATATTTGACTGAAACTTATTTGTTATCATCATAATTTGGGTTGATTGCCATATTTGGGCTTCGTGCCAATTATTTGAACCCCTTCGGGGATGGTTGTTGATATTTCCTCACTGCTTTGATTCTATACTTGAACTCAATCATGTATTTTCTACTGTTTTCAAAACTCAGCCAAGTTTATTTTGCTTTAACACTTGAAATGATATTTCCTATACCATTTTTGGGCTGAGCAGCATGTTTTACTTTTGCCTGAGGGGCTTATGTGATTTTTAACTGAGTAAGGCCGAGGGCCTGTGTGTGAGGATATTTTTGGATCAGGCTGCACGTCGCAACAGTGTTATACTGATACTGATATGAGGCCGAGGGTCTAGACTTGACGCCACGAGATGGCTTGATATTGCACTTGGGCCGTAAGGGGCCCCTCCCGGAGTCTGCACACCCCTAGTGAGAGCCATCGACGATAAATGGATGGGGTTGCACGTTGCAGTGATATGTGGATTGGGATGCACGCCACAGCTGTACTGGTACTGTTCTATGTGATTACTTTATTTCATTTGTTTGCCATTACCTGTTGTTTGTGCTACTTCATGTGATATCTACCGGATTGCCTGACATTATCTGTTAATTGAGTGTGGTGACCGAGGGGCGGATTTTTGTGCTTATCTGCACTATTTGTTTTGCATTCATTTACATAGCTGCTAAAAAGTCATTTTCAAAAGAGGTTTTAAACTGAGCTAAGATATTTTTAAAGATTTCACAGCTTCACTGTTTCTTTCAAAGGGTTTTACACTGCTCCTATACAGCACTATGGTTTGCTTTAAGTGATTTCTTACTGCTCATTTGTTATTTACCCTTATTACTTACTTAGTTGGATTACTCACTTTACTCCCTACACCTCGCGTGTAGACACAGGTATTTGTTCACCCGTTAGCGGGTTTTTGGCTGATCAGAGGCAGAGTTATCAGAGTTTAGCGAGGTGACTGCCAGCGTTCGCGGCACCGCTTTTCTCCCTTTTTGTTTCTTATCCTATTCTGTGTATTTCAGACCTTGTAGTTGTGTTCATATTCTAATAGTTGCTCGTGACTTGTGACACCCCGATTTGGGCTGTGTCAGGTTGTACTTCCACTAATTATTATCATTAAATCATATTTAAACTGCTTATGAACAATTTTAACTATTTTAAAATGATGAATTGGATTTAGTTGGCTGGCCTTGTCCCCATGAGAGGCGCCATCACGACTGGGTCCAGGTTTGGGTCTTGACAAGTCGGTATCAGAACCTAGGTTTCATAGATCTCACGAGTCATAAGCAGGTTTAGTAGAGTCTCGCGGATCGGTACAGAGACGTCTGTATTTATCCTTGAGAGGCTGCAGAACCTTTAGGAAAACTTCACATTCTTGAATTCTTATCGTGCGTCCTTGATTCAGCTTGAAAAGTAACTCTTGAAATTCCTCCCTCGCGTTCGCATGCGCGTAAGAGTGCTCAGTATCAGATGTGCCTTGATGGATTGTGATTCCTCGATCGAGGGGCGAGATGTGATCTTTGTGAGCTTGATGTTGGTCCAGTCTGGAGGACTTGAGGCTGAATCTTTGCTTATGGCTGGAGCACCGAGGTGCTGATTGTGTGAGCAAGTGTTTTGAACTTATATGTTCGGTATTGTCCCCATTAGTGTAAGTGATTGCTGGTTAGCTACGTGATGAGTATGTTAGTACTACGAGATGTATCTATGTAACTTGGAAGTGACGAGGAAGGTCTGCAGGATGATAGATGAACAATTAAGTGTATGATTTCCATTGTGATTGGATGTGCAGCTCCGAGTTTTGGGCGCTTGAAGAATATTTTCGTGTCTCCTAGTTGGGAGTGAAGTAAATTTTATGTTGCGGTATGAGTTCATACTAAGGAAGACTAAGCGGTTGTGTAATGTGTATGACGGAGGAAGGTATACGGAAATGTTATATTGAGGTGAAGCAGGTGGGTTATCTCCCGTGAAGTGTGATGAAGTGGTGTGATCCTTATGTGTATGTTAGAAAATCTCATGTGTAATTGCAGGGTACGTGTTAAAATTTGAAATTTTGGGTCACTTAAGAGAGTGGGCTTAAAATGTTGTGGGGATGAATGCGAGATTTGTGGAAGATTTACAGTACTAGATGATCTATGTTTTCACAAACTTACAAATGATTTGAGTTTAATATCACTATGGTATTGTGGCATCAATAGAGTAAAAGTGTTATGAGTTATTGAGTGTATCTGGACCTATGGCTCTGAGCCAAGTGGGGGAGTCTATTAATTAGTTGATTACACGGTTAGGTGCTATGTTGGTTCCATTTTGAGGCGTGTGAGTGAATCAGTTATGGCCTGCAGAAATTGAGACCGAGAATGGCTCGAGCAAAGAAAGATTTCGACAAAGGTTATATTATGCTTCATGGGAAAAGAGAATCATGGAATGTCTTGAGTGGTGGTTGGTAAAGAATGCTCGGTGCATAGAGAAGTAGGTTAGTTGGTTGTATTGAGATGAGGCTACATCATGTGGTATTAGGATGCTAATGAGGTTCGGGTGGTTCTGTTAATTGATCAGGTAAATTCCATCTTGAATAAGAATGAATGACTTGCGAGAATAGTTCTAATGTGTTCAAGAGTCTGTATACGTCAATTGAGTGCTATAAAGTTGCATAGGTGGTTAGAAACTGTTGTTTTCATTGGAAGAGGTCAAGACTTATGGTATTTCTATGTGAATTATGGGATTTTACGTATCAGGAAAGTAAAGGTAACGGACTTAGATTCGTAGGAAGTTCTTCAGAGTAAAGTATTCTTGAATGTGGTGTTTCTGGGAATATTTGAGAGAGTATTCAGTGGCTTATGGGTCTTAGACAGTGTGGTCTTATGCTTGGGTCTCGTGTGGTAAGCCTGGGTTGAGGCATTGTGGTGCTACAGCAAGAAGGAGTAGCTTGATAATAGACCTAATTGGTATGGTAAGGATATTATCAATTCTTTGTATGTGTTCGAGGTAATGGGTTCTTACATGTATTTTGCAGTAATGCTCTTGGGTTTTGATGGCTTGCTTAGCTTGGTCGAGTTAGAAGGATTCAGTCCTGGCATGTCTGATTTGTTCGAAGGGAATTCGGGGAGTTCTTGATGGGTTTTACCACAGTTTCGAGATGTATATTTTCTATGGGCATGCGGGGCATGGGATTTGTAATGATTTTCTTCTATATGGGATCAACGGAAGTTCTTGACTAGTTGAGTGCGTAGGTGTCTGTGGCTCGGAAGGGAGATAAAAGTTTTCATGTTATCCTTGGATGGTATGGTATATGTGGTATGTTGTGGAGGACCGAGACTGGCGTGTGCTAGGTAACAGTTAAGTTTTGAAAGGAAGTTCATAAAACTCTTAGGCAACAGGTAGCCTCAGATAATCCAGGAAATGGTACTGCTAATTGGAAGTGATTTGACGAGGGTAATGTGATTAAACTGATGATACTTCGGTTGCATTACGGCACTTTCTTGTTGGATTGACTGGTGGTATTCGGGTTTGCATGGTGGCACAGGGAAATTTTAGAGTATCTATCGTGGGATGATTGGGTACTAAAAGTGTGCATGTGTTCAGCTGGCGAAATTGGGATCGGATATAATGATTCATGTGCCATGTGGATGTGGAGACAGACATTCTCATATACAGGCTATAATGTGGTTGTAGATCGTGTGTTTCGGCACTGTTTAGCAACTATCGGTATTTGGAGGCCCGACTGGATCTTTCTTTGCTTGGTATGTTAGATTTTGGATATGATATTGGGGTGTAGACTGGTTGTCTCAGTGTTGGGTTATTCTGGACTATTGCGCTATGGGCTATACCAGAAATGCCACGGGTTGATTGGCAAGGTGCGTTGGATTATGTTCTAGTAGAGTGGTATATATTCCAAAGACCCAGCGGACGGCTAGGAAGGACTGCCTTTCTTAATTGGGCCTTCGTGATGGATGCCAGTGCAGAGGTTTCTACCACTGATTCAGTTCTGGTGTTGAGGGACTTTCGGATGTGTTTCTTGTGGCCGGGCATGTCGTCGGGCGACGTTGTGGAGTTCGGTATTGATTTGGTGATGGGCACCATATTAGTATAGCTTCGGCACGAGTTATAGTAGTGGAAGGAGCAATTCAGGCTTCCTTGATAATGAGTTCATTGGCAGGCCAATGTGGATGCGTGTCCAATCTTGAGTCGGCTTGGTTGGCCCCGAATTGTATTGTTGAGGGGTAGGTTGATTCTATCGTTATTGAGCTTGCTAGTGACATGGGAGACCTGTGAGTTTATTTTTGTGTTGCGAGACATTATGTTTTGTTGGTTATGGGAACATATGGTGCGGTTCCATTGGGGTTTCATAGTGGAAGTCAAGCCGGAAGAGTAATTGGGAGTTGCTCGGTGAATAACGTACCGATTATGTTCTATGGGGTTTGCATGGTGTATGTTATTTGTTTCACCATGGGTGTAATTATTTCCTTTGGTCCAGACATCAATTGAGCATGGTTGTCGATTTCGAGCATAGTGACTTTAGGTGTTTCATGTGGAGCAGTGTTTGGATAGGATCGCGTGTTGCAGCAAAGCTATGTGGAAATATGACCTTGAAGGTCAAATTTGTGTGTTCTATTTCTATGGTATGAGATGGGTTCTCAGCCGTGTAATGTGATTATGTTGGTGAGCTTGCGGTATGGCTCTTTCGGTTGAGTAAGTTTCATGGTGTGAGTATGTTCGGAATGTTGCTTATTGGTGTGCGGACTGTGCAAGTTGTGGCGTTAGCCTGTCTTGGTATGTCATGTCACCAGAGTAATTATGTTGGAGTAGATAAGATCGTTGGGGCCTGTAATGAATACAAACGGATTCCATTTCAGCATGTTTGATGGGTAGATATCGAGGTTCAGTTCAGAAATTTGCTATGGTCCTTGCCAAAGGAGAAGTAACCTTATGGATGACTGATCTGAGAGATGGTTATGGTTTATTGCGTGTTTCATTTATCATTTGCAGTATATGGAAGTGTTGGAACGAAACTTTAATTGATAAGAGGTTTCTACCGGTATTCGGGTGTTATGTGCAGCTGATGTGAATGGAAGTTATCGCTACATGTTTTTGAGTTAAGTGGTATATCGGATAATTGCACTTGAGGTTGCAGGAATGGGTCACTACAGCTAGTTTGGGTCTATTCAAAGTATATGTGTGAGGTTTTGATCGTATTGATGGTTTCAGAAGTGAAAATGTGGTTCTATGGTTTATAGGCTAGATTGGATTGTGTAATTTTAGTTAAAAGATGTTATCGGACCTATATGAGATAGGGTGATGTGGGATCACCCCCAGCTATGTGCATGGTAAGGTTATTCAGCGATAGATTGGCTTTTAGAATAGCTCTAGGTACGTTAGAGGATGAACGTGTGTTTAAGTGGGGGAGGATGTAATGACCCGACCGGTCATTTTGAACTTTTGCACTTTGATCACTAGTTCCCGGGCATGACTTGCCCCGTGTAACATATTATGACTGATGTAGATCGTTGGTTTTGGTTATCAGGAAAAATCAGAATGAATTTTAAGGAATAGTCTCAGTTGAAAGCTTTGAATTTGAAAGGTTTGACTAAGAGTTGACTTATTTGAATATGAGCTCGGATTGGAAATTTTGTGATTTGGATAGATTCGTTGGTGATATATGACTTAGGAGCACGATCGAAATATATTTTGGAATTCCGTGGAAGGATTTGGCTTAAATTGGCAAAGTTAATATTTTGGCAATTCCGATTGATAGGCGAGATTTTAATCCGAGGGTCGGAATGAAATTCCCAGAGTTGTTGTATCTTCGTTACGTAATTTTGATGTGTGTGCAAAATTTCAGGTCATTTGGACGTCGTTTGGTCGACTTTTTGATCGAATTCGGATTTCAGAAGTTTTGGAATTCTTAGGCTTGAATCCGAGGTTGATTTGATGTTTTGATGTTGTTTTGAGCAATTCGAAAGTTGGAAAAAGTTTGAATTAAGTTAAGGGGTGTGTTGGCATGTTTGGTCGGGGTCCCATGAGGCTCAGATATGTTTTGGAAGAGTTTTGGAAGATTTTGGCGTTTTGATTATAAGCATGTAATGATCCAAAGGTCCATTTTCAGTTCTAGAGATCAAAATTTGATTTTGAGACTTTCGGGATTTTGATAATGAATTATAGGAGTGATATGGAAAGTTTGTTCTAATTTCATCAAGTCGCGATTGGATTTTTTACGCAAATCATAAGTTAATTGTTTAACGAGCGAAATGGATATTGCACTGAGCAAACGTGCTCCGAATTGAGTTTCGAAGGACTATGTTTGTATCCCTATTTGTGACTCATAGGAACAAGAATCATCGAATTCCGTGTTCGTATGGTGGAGTTAGAGTCTTTTTAGTGAAAATAAATATTTCTGGTGCAGCAGGATCTGGTGCGCACCTTTAGCGACTAGATTTGTCACTTTTAGCAATAGGAATGGCTCTTTTATCGAGCAGAATAGGTTTATTAAAGTTGTTGCGTTTTTTCCTCATTTTGACCTTTTTTTTAGCAAGAAATCATGGAAAATCTTGAGGTAAGTCACTTGAGATCATTTCTACTCCATAATATTGAATTATCATCGAATAATCCGACTAGATTACATGTTTTTGAGGTGTAAATTGGTGATTTGGACCTAGGGATTTGAAAATAAGATTTGGAGGTCGAATTGGTATAGGAATTTAGTAATTTTGGTATGGTTCGACTCGTGGTTGAATGAGTTGTCGGATTTTGTGAGCTTCGTCGAATTCCAAAGTGTGGGCCCGGGGGCCGGGTTTGAGCAATTTCGGAATTTTGATGTTTAATTGGATATTTTTGAGTGGGCTTCGCTCCCTTAGCATATTTTAATGATTATGTACTGATTGTGGCTATATTTGTAGCATCTGGAGGTCGATTCGTGCGGGCGAGGCATCTCGGGCTAGAGTTTGGACCGGATCGAGGTGAGTAATGATTGTAAATGTTATCTTGAGGGTTTGAAACCCCAAATTGCACATCGTAGTGCTATATTGAGGCAAGACACATGCTGGATGATGAGAGTGGGGCCTTTTACTATTGGGGATCGTGACTTGGTCCGTCCCAATTGATATTTTACCGCGTATTTGACTGAAACGTATTTGTTATCATTATAATTTGGGCTGATTTCCATATTTGGGCTTTGTGTCAATTATTTGAACCCCTTCGGGGATGGTTGTTGATATTTCCTCACTGCTTCGATTCTGTACTTGAACTCAGTCATGTATTTTCTACTATTTTTAAAACTCAACCAAGTTTCTTTTGCTTTAACACTTGAAATGATTTTTCTATACTATTTTTGGGTTGAGCATCATGTTTTACTATTGCTCGAGGGGCTTATGTGATTTTTGACTGAGTAAGCGCCGTCGACGATAAATGGATCGGGCTGCACGCCGCAACGGTACTAGTACTGTTCTATGTGATTACTTTATTTCATTTGTCTGCCATTACCTATTATTTGTGCTACTTCATGTGATATCTACCGGTTTGCCGGACATTACCTATTAACTGAGTGTGGTTCCCGAGGGGCGGACTTTTGTGCTTATCTGCACTATTTGTTTTGCATTCATTTGCATAACTACTAAAAAGTCATTTTTAAAAGAGGTTTTAAACTAAGCTAAGATATTTCTAAAAATTTCACAGCTTCATTGTTTCTTTCAAAGGGTTTTACACTGCTCCTATACAGCATGATGGTATGCTTTACGTGATTTCTTACTGCTCATTTGTTATTTACCCTTATTACTCACTGAGTTAGAGTTCTCACTTTACTCCCTGCACCTCGTGTGCAGATGCAGGTATTTTTTCACCCGTTAGCTTGTTTTTAGCTGATCAGAGTCAGAGTTATCGGAGTTTAGTGAGGTGACTGCCAGCGTTCACGGCACCGCTTTTCTCCCTTTTCGTTCCTTGTCCTATTCTGTGTATTTTAGACCTTGTAGTTGTGCTCATATTCTAATAGTTGCTCGTGACTTGTGACACCCCGATTTGCGCTGTGTCGGGTTGTACTTCCGCTAATTATTATCATTAAATCATATTTAAACTGCTTATGAACTATTTTAATTGTTTTAAAAGGATAAATTGGCTGTCCTTTTTCCCACTAGAGGCACCATCACGACCGGGTCCGGGTTTGGGTCGTGACAGCTTAAATAAAATTCGATTTAATAACCGCTAAGGGGTGGGAATGGGTAGATAGGGATATCATGACTACGTGATAATATCACGTGTAGACCCTCATTGAGGATTAATTACCGAGCATTGTGTGGGGTGACTACAGGCTAACCAACCTAGGGCCCCTCCTTCCCAAATTCCCTTTGCCTAAAACTTTACTTTTCTATATAACTTGTTCAAATTCTTTGTCCTATTATTTGAGTCATATATTGTTCAACATGCTTTATCTGCAATTATGTGTTTCAACTACTTATTTGTTAAAGGACTGATTCATAACTATAAATCGGTCGGGACCCACAGTTATGGTCCGAGAAGGGTGCCTAATACCTTCCCCTCAAGGTTATTTCGAGCCCTTACCCTAAATCTCTGGTAGTTTAAACTGGTCTAAGAGTATTGTTGTAGGTTCCCTAATGCACCATAATCCGTTAGGTGGCGACTCTTCAAAAATACCCAATTCCCAAAAAGAAATGAGTTATTAACCACCATGAATGCCGAAACCAGACCTTCTTCCCCGTAAAAAAGGAGGGAAAAAGGGGACGCGACGGCATGGCGACTCCGCTGGGGACAACTTTAGGCTCTTACCACAACGAATTTATTTGTTTATGAATTTATCCAAGCATGCTTTATTCCGTACCCCTTTCCCCTTATTTGAATTAATTATATGTTTTCTTTTAAGCATTTATGATTCTTTATACCCTTAAAATTGGAAAGTCTTATTTGCGGTAAAACCAGTCGATCAGTGGTGCAGTCGACAGTTCCGTACCTTCCCCCTCATGTTGTCTGCTTGAGGGTACCAGTCTAAAAGCTATGGTCAAATTGTGCATGTATCATGGTCAGACCTAGTCGGATCAATATGTTGTCCACATAATGATCCTTTAAGATAAGCCTTGTCCAAAAGTACATCGGGTTTTCCATAATCCCAACAGACACAACCACATACTATTCATTAATTTGGAGAACTAAATACCGATATGCTGATCGTAAATGTGTAAATAGTCGAGTCACGTGGGGGAAAGGGCCTAACCCTTTTGTTTTACAAAAAATGAGGCACGAGGTCCCCAACTTCTGTATGGTTAGCACACCCTCACTCTTGCTAGACTGGTGGAGGAATCTTTCATCAAGTGACAAAATTAATGGATGGAAAGAGAGGGCCGTCAAATCTAGCGAAAAGCTGGAATATCTGGAATACAGTGCCATGTAATTGGTAGGAAGAGTGAGGAAGAGAGTCACCGACTGCCAGAACGTTGAGGGAAACGAAGGAGGACATTTGGAAAAGGCATTCTTACTAATTAGCCTACACGAACTGGGGGATTTGATCAACAAGAGCATTCAGCCCGAAGAAGGTCCTTCTAAGACCAAATAGATTAGGTTTACTTGCTTTTGAAATGTAATAAGGCCAAGTGCCAGTAGTGACTTATTTTCTTTATATGTGTGTCATTTTTGGGATTCATATATTTTTATGTTATGAAATGAAGCATTTGTTGGAATTTAATGTTCTCCAAATTTATTTTTCGCTAGGCCTACCTCGGGCTTAATGAGGCTCCCAAATTAGGACACGAATTTACATTCCCGCAATATGTGTCTAAATATTGCAAACATTTCAGGATCCTCTCTGACTTCTCAACCTTTTTGTTTTTTCTTTATTATTTATTCCCATCCCCTAAGGTTAGTTCGCTCATACTGGCGTCATCAACATATCACACCAGATCTAGAGGCCCTCCTCCTCCTCCAAGAAGTACAAAAGGCATGTTCTTGGAGGATGAAGACATGGACTACAGTGTTATAATTGAGGAGGAGGAGGAACAAGGACTCACTATTCACATTGCGAAGAAGGGAATTGTTCTCAGGAACTAGGCCGCCAGACCATCCCGAGTCTGCCGAGTCCCTGGGTAGCTTGGCACATTTTAGTTCTATAGTCATTATAGGCATTTAAGATTTTTAGTAATTTTGATTTAATGACTTACTTGTTTGAAAATAAATGTTCGATTCATCGAGTCGTACTTGTCTGGATGTTTTTCCAATTTTAATCAAATGCATTTGCTCTTAATTATTCATTACTATTTTTACACTTTTTATTTCTATATCGTTATGATTACTTTTCCTTATGAACCGGTGACTGTGACATGCAACAAGGAAACACAACATGAGAATAGTGATTCAGAAGATGAAATAGCCAAGGAAGTTGAAGACTTTGAGAATAGGCCCAAGTCCAATTTGGACGAAACCGAAGTAGTAAACTTGGGAGATGCCGAGACCGTCCGGGAGACTCACATCAGCATTCACCCTTCACCAACAGATAAGGAAGAGTACATCCGTTTCTTAAAAGAATATGAGGACAATTTTGCATGGTCATATGACGACATGACCGGTTTGAGCACGTCCATAGTGGCTCACAAGTTGCCTACTAATCCCATGTGTCCGTAGTGAAGCAAAAACTCAGAAAATTCAAACCATACATGAGCCTGAAAAAAAGGACAAAGTTACCGAGAACATCAAAGCCAAAGTTCTCAGGATGGTTGAGTACCCAACTTGGTTAGCTAACATTGTGTCAGTTTCGAAAAGGGATGGGAAAGTCAGGGTATGTGTTGACTATCTGGATTTAAATAGAGCAAGTCCCAAGGATGACTTCCCACTACTGAACATACACATTTTGATCGACAACTGCGCCAAGCATGAACTCCAATCTTTTGTGGATTACTTCGCGGATTGTCACATGATCTGGATGGATGAAGAAAACAACTTTTATTACTCTGTGAGGTATATACTGTTACAAGATGATGCCATTCGGTCTAAAGAATATTGTGTCCCCTTACATGAGAGCCATGACAACCATCTTCCATGATATGATACACAAAGAGATATAGGTATATGTGGACGACGTCATTATCAAATCCAAGAGGGCCACAAATCACATAGTAGACTTCAGGAAGTTATTGATAGACTAAGGTGGTACAACTTGAAACTGAACTCTATAAAGTGTGCATTCGGGGTTTACGCATGAAAGTTATTGGGATTCATCCTCAGTCATCGAGGGATAGAGCAGGATCCATCTAAAGTTAAAGATATTTAGAAGTTACCACCGCCTAAGAGAACGAAGGACGTAATGAGCTTCCGAGGACGTCTCAACTATATTAGCCACTTCAGATCACAGTCCATAGTCATATGTGAACCTATCTTCAATATGCTAAGAAAAGATGCTGAAACAAGTTGGACCGAGCATTGTCAGAAAGCTTTTGACAAAATCGAGGAGTACTTATCCATACCGCCAGTTTTGGTCCCGCCAGAACCAGGACGACATTTGTTTCTCTATCTGTCTGTATTGGATGGAGCCTTTGGATGTGTTTTGGGACAACATGACAAGACAGGAAGGAAGGAGAAGTCCATATACTACCTGAGTAAGAGGTTCACACCTTACGAAGTACGGAACTCCCTGCTGGAATGCACTTGCTGTACTTTGACTTGGACAGCTCAGAAATTGAGGCACTACTTCTGCGCCTACACTACATATCTCATATCCAGGATGGACCCTTTGAAGTACATATTCCAAAAACCTATGCCGGCTGGGAAGTTGGCCAAGTGGTAGATACTATTAAGTGAGTTCGTTATCGTCTATGTAACTCAAAAGGCGGTCAAAGGATAAGCATTAGCAGATCACCTTGCTGAAAATGCATTAGAAGGAGGACACGAGCCTTTGAAAATATATTTTCCTGATGAAAAAGTGTCGTTCATAGGGGAAGACATTACCGAAGGATATGACGGTTGGAGGATGTTGTTCAATAGAGATGCAAATTTCAAAGGAGTAGGCATCAGAGCGGTCTTGGTGTCAGAAATGGGTCAACATTTCTGGAATATGTAGCATGCATACTAGGACTCAACAAGGTAGTCGACATGAACATTCAGGAGTTGTTGGTGATCGGTGATTCAGATTTGCTTGTGTACTAGGTACAAGGAGAATGTGCCACCAAGAATTCCAAGATATTGCCATATCTTCACCATGTGCAGGAATTTAGAAAGAGGTACACGAATATAGAATTCCGACATGTGCCCATAATTCGGAATGAGTTTGTCGACGCATTGGCCACCTTTTCATCTATCATACAACATCCAGATAAATATTATATTGATCCCATTCTGGTGAGAATCCATAATCAGCCTGCATATTGAGCTCATGTTGATGAAACAGATTGAAAGCCTTGGTTCCATGACATCAAAGAGTATTTGTCAAAAAGAGAATATCCGGAACATGCAAACTACACTCAGAAACGCACACTCCGGAGATTGTCCAATCACTTCTTCCACAGCGGAGAAACTTTTTACAGAAGAACTCCTTATTTGGGATTGCTAAGATGTGTCGACGCAAAATAAGCTTCTAAACTACTTAAGGATGTACATGGCGGGACCTGTGGCCCGCACAATAATGGTTTTGTCTTGGCTAAGAATATACTCAAGGACAGTTACTTTTGGATGTCCATGGAGACGGATTGCATCCAGTATGTCCGAAAATGCTTTCAATGCCAGGTGCATGCCTATATGATAAAAGTGCCACCAAACGAGCTCAATGCAATAAGCTCACCTTGGTCATTCGCTTCCTGGGGAATGGATGTTATTGGTCCGATTGAGCCCACCGCCTCAAACGGACAGAGGTTTATTCTGGTAGCCATTGATTACTTCACAAAAGCGATAGAAGATACATCTTACAAAGTTGTAACCAATAAAGTTATCGCAGATTTTGTCAAGGATCGTATAGTTTGCCGATTCGGGGTTCCTGAGTCCATTATTACTGATAGTGCCGCCAATCTCAATAGTGATCTCATGAAATCTATGTGTGAAGCTTTCAAAATCAAGCACAAGAATTCCAAAGCCTACATACCTCAGATGAATGGAGCCGTAGAAGCCGCCAACAAAAACATCAAGAAGATATTAAGGAAAATGGTAGAAAACCACAAACAATGGCATGAGAAGCTACCTTTTGCTTTACTGAGATTACGCACTATGGTACGCACATAACCAGGGCAACTCCCTACATGTTGGTTTATGGTACCGAGGTTGTGATCCCAACCGAGGTGGAGATTCCTTCTTTAGGAAGTTGAACTCAGTGAAGTAGAGTGGATAAGAAGTCGCTATGAGCAATTGGCCCTTACTGATGGAAAGAGGACGAACATAGTATGTCACGGCAAACATTATCAGAATAGAATGTCCACAACTTTCAATAAAAGAATCAAACCAAGATAGTTCGTACTAAGGCAGCTGGTATTGAAGAAAATCTTCCCACATCAAGATGAAGCTAAAGGGAAATTCTCTCCCAACCAAAAAGGTCCGTACATGGTTCACAGGGTACTGATAGGAGGAGCGCTCATACTCGTAGAAATGGATGAAGAAATATGGCCAAAACCGATCAATTTAGACGCAGTCAAAGGATACTATGCCTAGATTATTTCACATTTCCTCATCTGATATTGTTGAACTACGCTTGACCTGATTCTCATTTATAAGGGGATACGTAGGCAGCCTTATGGGGTCATATCATTATAAATTCCCATTTCCCCACATGCTCAGAAACTGTGGCAAAATTTTGAGGAGGACCCTCAAAATTCCGGACCAAGTCCAGCCAACGCCAACATATGTCAGACAATCAAAAATCGGTTAAGAAACTCGATCAGAATTCTGCCCACAGGATTCTCAAAATTCTGAAGAAGGTTTTGCAAGGCCTATTATCCGCAAACGGTCAAAAGATCATCTATCAAACTGGGGCAGAATTTTTAGGAGGACCCTCAAACATCCAAAATAAGAGAGATGCGATGCCTTCGAGATGTGTTACAGTCACTAGTTTATCTAAATGTATCAATATATTTTTGAAATAATTCTATTTTTACCAATAATTATGTATTCTCGAAAAATTTATCTCTATAACACTCAGGTGTTACCTAGGGGAACTCGAAAGGGTTTTCAGAATGGATCATAGCAAGGCCAGTAGATGAAGCACGATCCAACCTCCCCCCCATAGAACTTACAATTTTTCTTTGAACACAGGCACATCTGACATAATGATAACATCCGCAAATATATGCACGCAACAAAATTACTATCAATCAGGACATCAGACACCGAATATACATCTCCAGCTAAGACACATGTTACTCTTGCTTACTACTTGCTCTCTGCATTAGGCTACTCCTTGCCTCCATATTTGCATGAGGCTAATTCTTGCCTCCATATCTACATGAGGCTAATCCTTGCCTCCATATCTGCATGAGGCTAATCCTTCCCTCCATATCTACGTGAGGCTAATCCATGCACCCATATCTATATGAGGCTAATACCTACCTCCATAATTGCATGAGGCTAATCCTTGCCTCCATATTTGCATGAGGCTAATCATTGCCTCCATATTTGCATGAGCCTAATCCTTGGCTCCCTACTGCGTGAGACTATCCCTGCCTCCATATCTACATGAGGCTCATCCTTGCCTCCAGTATTGCATGAGGCTAATCCCTGCCTCCCTATTTGCGTGAGGCTAATCCTTGCCTCCATAACTGCATGAGTCTAATCATTGCCTCCATATTTGCATGAGGCTAATCCCCTTGCCTCCATATTTGCATGAGGCTAATCCTTGCGTCCCTATTGCATGGGGCTAATCCATGTCTCCATATCTGCATGAGGCTAATCCTTGCCTCCAAATTTGCATGAGGCTCGTCCTTGCCTCCATATTTGCATGAGGCTAATTCTTACATCCATATTTGCATGAGGCTAATCCTTGCCTCCCTATATTGCATTAAATTAATCCTTGCCTCCATATTTGAATGAGGCTAATCATTGCCTCCCTACTGTATGAGGCTAATCCTTGTCTCCATATCTGTATGAGGCTAATCCTTGCCTTCATATTTGCATGAGGCTCATTCTTGCCTCCATATTTGCATGAGGCTAATCCGTGCATCCATATTTGCATGAGGCTAATCCTTGCCTCCCTATTTCCATGATTTTAATCCTTGCCTCCCTATCTTGCATGAGGCTAATATCTGCC
Organism: Nicotiana glauca; assembly: GCA_026770625.1. NCBI lineage: Eukaryota > Viridiplantae > Streptophyta > Magnoliopsida > Solanales > Solanaceae > Nicotiana > Nicotiana glauca. The sequence goes on from MU723800.1 coordinate 128,905, forward strand.
TCCATATTTGAATGAGGCTAATCTTTACCTCTATATTTGCATGAGGCTAATCCTCCCCCCCCCCCCCCCTATTTGCATAAGGCTAATCCCTACCTCTCTATTTTCATGAGGCCAATCCTTGCCTCCCTACTGCATGAGGCTAATCCTTTCCTCCATAACTACATGAGGCTAATCCTTGCCTCCATAACTACATGAGGCTAATCCTTTCCTCCCTATTTGTATGAGATTAATCCTTGCCTCACTAGTTGCATGAGGCTAATCCTTGCCTCACTAGTTGCATGAGGCTAATCCCTGCCTACAGTCGTGTGAGACTAAGCATTGTCTCTTTTCGCACAAATATTGCTCTATTTAAGTACTATTTATTTGCTTTTCGATCGGGCTAAGCACTTCCCTCCATTTCGCAAGACTAAGCCATGTCTTATTAACATCATGTTATTACATATCATGGGATGAAATATCTCTAATCTATCCAAAGGCGTCATAGTCTAACGACATCATCCTCATAGACGGAAGATATCATGTCATGGCCCGATGATCTCTCTTAATTTTGCATATCATTATTCAAAGGCGTCATAGTTCAGAGGCACCATCCTCATTGCTCGAGAACATGATTTCATGGTATGCGAATCTCTTATCAAACAATTCATTGTCCAGGACATCATGGCCTAAGGACGTTATCCCTAACCATCCGAAGACAACTTTCATATTCCAACGGGAACCTACATCATGTTTAAATTTATGAACAATATACACTTGCGGTATTCTTACTTGCAGATAACCCAGCGAGCAACAGTTATCCGACCAGGAGAGATCCCGCTTCAGTACTCCCATCCATATGAAACCTAACCATTTCTATAAATCGTTCACTCACCCAACCATAGATGTTGCGTTCGTTCTTTAAATGACTTCATTGGTATACTTCGCTGATGAATCCGAAACTATATATGGCCGGATTCTTGTAAAACCGGGGATATGTAGGCAACTCAGACGATAGGGTGCGGCCTAATCTCTCGAACCGTTTAGGTCGATCAAAATTGGCCACCATTTCTTTACCTGAAAACTCTTTCATCCATCTCGGGTAAAGAATGACAGTTGTTGATATTTAATTTTTCAAAAAAATATTTTAAAATTGCATAAATACCTTCAAAATCATGCATTAATAGCAATAGGTATTTTTCCACAATTTTCCTATATTCTTATTAATTTATCCTGCATTTCATTTCAAATAAATAATTACAGAGTTGCATCACAAGTGATTTAAAAAGCATTTCTGGATTTAATTCATTATTTATGGTCCTAATAAGACACAATTATTTCATAATTAGCCAAATTGGCATCTTTTGGCTATAATTGCAAAGTTATTGCAATTATAGTCCAAGCATATAATTTTGTACTATTTTTACCAAAACTTAGTCATTTGTATTTTTAAATACTAAATAATCATTTTAAACTATTTTCTATGCATGAAATTCTTTTTATAATTATTAGCTATTTTGTAAAAATTTTAATTTATTTGAATTGGATATTTAACAAATAGCCTAATTTCATTTCAGTTCTAGCCTAAATTAAACCACCCAAACCTGATTAAATTAGCCCAATACCCCCAAGGCCCATTCCACTATCCTACCCGACCCAATCCCTGTTTAATCTGTACCGTTGATCAATTTTGATCAACGGACCAGATTCATCCTTACTATAATTAACCTAATAGTCTATGCCCTAAACCTTCATTTCTCTCATTCTCTCATCAATCTCCACCATAACACCTTCTCATTCTATCTCAAGCTCTCTCCAGTAAACCATGGCTCCTACTCGTCGGTCGTTGGCTCGCCAGTATTAATGGTGGTTCCACCACCACCCCTAGCTTCCATGGATCCCCCCATGTTAGATTCTTGCTACCCTGAGGTCCTCAAGGGACTAGAGGTAGTTCAACTCACACCTACGGTTTGTTCTTGCCATTCTAAGGCCTCCTTGGCCCGTCTGAGTAAGACCTTTCTATTTCTCTGGCTAGACCAATGGCTTCTAATCCAGAATCTCTCCATCTCTAGGTTATCTCTCTCTAAAACCGTAATATATCTCTTGAGTTCTTAGATTTGTAATATCTGTAAGAGTATTCTCTGTTATTTCGCTATTTTCCATGATAATCTCTCCGATTTTTCAAAAACGCCTCTTCGTCTTCAAAACTAGGTTTCTTAACCCTTTTCAAAATGACATTTCCTCTGATTTTAAGTATTATTCTATGGTGTATACTATGTTTAAATGGTTTATTTAAGTTTTTCCTTTTATCTGATTCATTATGTTGAAAACCCTAATTCTTGGTCTTAATCCTAGGTTTTGAGAATTGTCCTTGCTTATTTGTTCGTTTAATTTGTTCGCATGTCTGTTGTTCATGAATATGTTTTATGTTTCTATCATTTTACCCTATTACGCTCATTAGGGTTTCTGATTTTGCTTCTTTCGCCTATATTATGTTTATTCTGTTTATTAACAGAAATTTATGCTAATTCCTCTAATCAGTACTATTTGTTTCTAGTTGAATTCATGTCTTCGTGTGATTTTTACTTTACTATGTTTATTACGGTTTCTGATTTTATTCCTTCTTTTCTATACTATGGTTATTTCGTTTATTTACAATAATTTGTGTTAATTCCCCTTAATCATCACTACACCTATTTGTATTCCTAATTTCCTGTAATTGATGTCTTTCATTAATATCTTATGATGATCTCCTTACTGATTTCCAACCTCTAAGTTATTCTCCTGCCTTATTTTATGGTCGACTATACTGTAAAATCGATTCTTATGTTGTTTCCTTAATTAGAGCTTTTCGAACCTAGCCCTAATTGTTTACTATGTCCCTACTACGTTTGACTTATTTTCCACACATTGATTTCTTTCCTTATTTGCTACATGTTCTTACCGCTTGAATTGATTCCCTTAATTAAGGAAGTACTATCTCGACCCAAATCGATGGGCCGAGATGGGCACTCGGTAGCTTACTCAAACGTGTACCAACATAACGTATCTTTCTTATTACATCATTATATACACATAACATACGGGCCTATTGAGCTCATGTTGATGAAACAGATTAAAAGCCTTGGTTCCATGACATCAAATAATATTTGTCAAAAGGAGAATATCCGGAACATGCAAACTACACTCAGAAACGCACACTCCGTAGATCGTCCAATCACTTCTTCCACAGCGGAGGAAATTTGTACAGAAGAACTCCTTATTTGGGATTGCTAAGATGTGTCGACGCAAAATAAGCTTATAAACTACTTAAGGATGTACATGACGGGACCTGTGGCCCACACAATAATGGTTTTGTCTTGGCTAAGAATATACTCAAGGACAGTTACTTTTGGATGTCCATGGAGACGAATTGCATCCAGTATGTCCGAAAATGCTTTCAATGCCAGGTGCATGCCTATATGATAAAAGTGCCACCGAACGAGCTCAATGCAATAAGCTCACCTTGGCCGTTCGCTTCCTGGGGAATAGATGTTATTGGTCCGATTGAGCCCACCGCCTCAAATGGACAGAGGTTTATTCTGGTAGCCATTGATTACTTCACAAAAGCGATAGAAGATACATCTTACAAAGTTGTAACCATGAAAGTTATCGCAGATTTTGTCAAGGATCGTATTGTTTGCCGATTCGGGGTTCCTAAGTACATTATTACTAATAGTGCCGCCAATCTCAACAGTGATCTAATGAAAGCTATGTGTGAAGCTTTCAAAATCAAGCACAAGAATTCCAAATCCTACATACCTCAGATGAATGGATCCGTAGAAGATGCTAACAAAAACATCAAGAAGATATTAAGGAAAATGGTAGAAAACCACAAACAATGGCATGAGAAGCTACCTTTTGCTTTACTGAGATAACGCACTACGGTTCGCACATAACCGGAGCAACTCCCCGCATGTTAGTTTATGGTACCGAGGTTGTGATCCCAACCGAGATGGAGATTCCTTCTTTAAGAAGTTGAACTCAGCGAAGCAGAGTGGATAAGAAGTCGCTATGAGCAATTGGCCCTTATTGATGGAAAGAGGACGAACGTAGTATGTCACGGCCAACATTATTAGAATAGAATGTACAGAGCTTTCAATAAAAGAATCGAACCAAGATAGTTCGTACTAGGGCAGCTGGTATTGAAGAAAATCTTCCCGCATCAAGATGAAGCTAAAGGGAAATTCTCTCCCAACCAGCAAGGTCCGTACATAGTTCACAGGGTAGTGATAGGAGGAGCACTCATACTCGTAGAAATGGATAAAGAAATATGGCCAAAACCGATCAATTTAGACGCAGTCAAAGGATACTATGCCTAGATTATTTTACATTTCCTCATCTGATATAATTGAACTACGCTTGACCTGATTCTCGTTTAAGAGGTGATACGTAGGCAGCCTTATGGGGTCATATCATTATAAATTCCCATTTCCCCACATGCTCATAAACGGGGGCAAAATTTTGAGGAGGACCCTTAAAATTCCGCAGCAAATCCAGCCAATGCCAACATATGTCAGACAATCAGAAATCGGTTAAGAAACTCGGTCATAATTTTGAGAAGGATTCTCAAAATTCTGAAGAAGGTTCAGCAAGGCTTATTATCCGCAAACGGTCAAGTGATCATCTATCAAACTGGGGCAGAATTTTGAGGAGGACCCTTAAACATCCAAAATAAGAGAGATGCAATGCCTTCGAGATGTGTTACAGTCACTAGTTTATCTAAATTTATCAATATATTTCGGAAATAACTCTATTTTTACCAATAATTATGTATTCTCGAAAACTTTATCTCTATAACACTCAGGTGTTACCTAGGGAAACTCGAAGGGTTTTCAAAATGGAGCATAGCAAGGCCAGTAGACGAAGCACGAACCAACCTCCCCCCACAGAACTTACAATTTTTCTTTGAACACAGGCACATCTGACATAATGATAACATCCGCAAATATATGCACGCAGAAAAATTACTATCAATCAGGACATCAGACACCGAATATGCATCTCCAGCTAAGACACATGCTACTCTTACTTACTACTTGCTCTCTGCATGAGGCTACTCCTTGCCTCCATATCTGTAAAATCGACTACTCAACTATACTGTAAAATTGATTCTTATGTTGTTTCCTTAATTAGAGCTTTCCGAACCCAGCCCTAATTGTTTACTCTGTCCCTACTACGTTTGAATTGTTTTCTATTTGTTATGCTCCAGTTACACATTGATTTCTTTCCTTATTTGCTATAGGTTCTTACCGCTTGAATTGATTCCCTTAATTAAGTAAGTACTATCTCGACCCAAACCGATGGGCCGAGACGGGCACTCGGTAGCTTACTCAACCGAGCACCAACGTAACGTATCATTCTCATTACATCATTATATACACATGACATACGGTCCTAATAGGCCAACATGATCCTTTATAAACTCAAAACATAAGCCGATTGTGAGCACGTGATTTTTTTCCTATATGAATTACTCCCATAATTTCAAAACAAAAATAATTTCTTTTTATCATTTGCAGTTTTGTGGATTTTTGTGGCATTTTCTGTTTATTGTTTGCATTTATTGGTGCGTGTTTATTTTATTTTAATTAATGGAAAATACAGCAAATGTGTTGTGTGTGCATTTAGGAATTAATTTCGCATTTTAAGAATTAATTAGTAATTAATTTATTTCATATAAAAGAAAATCACAAAAATAGTTTAATTTGCATTTTTTTCTAAACTTAAATTTGGAGAAGTTTTCCTTTTAATTGGTTGGAAAATTAATTTTGATAATTACCATTTAGGTTTAATCGGTGTATTTAGGTCAATTAGGGTCTAGAAATTAATTTAGATTTTTTATTTTAATTTAGGAAAAAAAAAGGAAAACAACAAAAAGAATTTGTGAAAAGAAATGAAAGGATTTGGGCCAGTCCTTGAATTAATTCCCCAGCCTAAACCTTCAACCCCTGAAACCAGTCCAAACTCCTGATACCCGGCTCAAGACAAAATTCCAACCGATCTCCCCCACCTAATAACACAAACGACCCTGTTTTCCCATAACAGATCATGTCCGTCGAGGTTCCAAGATCGAACGGTGGGGAAGTTGGGGTCTCTAGGTATATTAGTGTCTAAACGTCCCTACCACCCCCATTTCTTGTCTCTCACCACCCCCACAGAACCCCATTAGCACTAACCTCAGACCACAGCCTATCGCCTGCCAGAAATTGCCTACTTTCAATCACAACAAAAATTACACCACAAACACAGCTTGACCTCCATATCCCAGATCCCCACTCCTTTTTCGCTCAAAACCCCCTAGAACCCTTCGAATCTTCATTTGAAAATTGAAACCCTAGTGCCGCCACAATTTCTCCGGTGGCGGCGCCACCTCTATTCAACCCTAAATTTCATCCATCTAGCCCCTACCCTTCCCTTAACCCTAATCCACCACCATTTCTCCATAAATCCTCACCAAATTGATTTTTCCTTGAATCTGAAATCAAAGAAAAAGCGAACCTGTCAAGCTTTCAAGTGTTAGGCTTTGAAACGGGTGTTTACCATTTGTTCTCCTCGAGCACATGTGGTTAATACTTATTTTGAGTCAAATCAGAGTTGATAGCTGCTTTGAGGTATTCCTTCCGTTTTTTTCTTTTCTCCCGTTTCCTCCTCCATTTCTATTCTTTTTTTTCTTTTCGTTTGTTTTTGTTTTGTTGCTTAGTAGCTTAATCTCGCATAACAGCATGTTCTTTAATTGATTCCTCTTAAATTTATTGAAAGGTTATAATCATTTCATTTTTTGTTTTCATAAGTAAGTTTTCAGGATTGTTAAGGAGTTTGTTTAAGTGTTTTGTTTGAATAAGATGTTTGGTTCATAATTGTTAATAGTTGTCAGAATTTGTTTTACTCCTGTTAAGTTGTTTGAATTTGATTTTAATTGCTTAGCTTAATTAGGTCATATTTGATAACTCAGCTAATCCCTTGTCTAATTATGTTAGTTAGTCATCTAATTTAGTTGGGATTTGGGTTAGGGAACCCGTTGGGTAATTCTGGACTGTGATTGTCTTTTCTTGTCACCTTTTTGGGCCTCAAAGGTTCAGAGGCCCAAAGGGCCATAGACTTTGCTGACCCAGTTAGTCCAAGACTTTTGGGGTCATGTGCAGGGTTTCAGGGGTAATAATCAGGGGTTCAAATGTTAGTTTGGGAACTTTGGCTTAGGGAATCTTTTAGTAAACAGAAGTCGGAAGCTTCTAGTGGGGGTTTTATTTTAATTTCAGAATTATAGTAGGTTAGCTTCGGTAACAAGTCAATAATTGAAGGATTTTTAAGCTAAAACTAAAATTAAAGAGGGGGGTAGAGTGCAAAATAAAAATTTGAAGGTCTGCCCTAGTTCTTTGCCTATAAAGGCATCCTAAACTTGCCTTTTAAGGCAGACTTGAAGTGACCGAAAATCTGGGAAAAAAAAGATAAATAAGAATGACTGAATTCTTATACTGATTTGTGGCATTCCTTTAGTAAATGTTGATTGGGTTCAGTTTTGAGATAAATTTGATTCAGTTGATATGGAAATGGTTTGAAGTTGTATTTTAAAAGCTTGGTTTGAAGTTTGGGTTGTGGATTTTGATTGCTGAGCATCAGTTTTTTGGGGTTTAAAGCTGTTTCTGTGGTCCATTTCTGTTGTTGGATCCTGTGGTTGCAACTGCTGAACCATACCCCTTTTTATTCTCATTTACAGGTACACAAATATGTAACTCTTTGGTTGTGGAATGCATTTGAAGAAAAATAAAAAGAAAAGTAGAATTTAAGCATAGAAATCACTTTACCTTGTTGAGTTTGTAGTGTTATTCTGAATTGTTTTCTAATCTAATGTGATTAACATGCCTAAGACAACTTTGATTAAGTAGGATATAGTTATTAGTAGCACTGATGTTGTGTTATTATTTGTATTTTAGATTTTCAGTTCATCTCTATTGGTTTTCTTCTTTTTCTGAATATTTTATTCATCTAATGTCCTAAGTTCATTCATTATTTGATTACCAGCATCTTGGCTAGGGTTTGAATCATATTCAGCTCTGTAGGGATTAGCTTAAGTGAATTGAGATGTTGTGTTAACAAGTGAAATGTGAAGTTTAGTGTAGTCACTAAGTCAAGTAGTTTGGGAAATGGTTAGATCCGTGTTAGTTTGCTTGGGGATCAATGTTTGAATTTTTGGGATAATCTCAGTTTGAATTTGCTGGAATCAGCAGCCTAAGGGTGAAGTGAGAAATCATAATTTGCAGCTTGTCTCAGTAAATGTATACTGCTATTTGAAATGTCATATAATGCTTTTAGCTCGTAGAATCATTCATGTTTTGAAAGGATTTATTCAATTTCAGGTTGTCTAGATAAGAATATGGTAGAGCAATTGTTTTAAGGGTCAAACATGTTTGAACAAGTTTTGTTGTTTAAAACCAGAGCTGTTCATTTTACCATCCCATAAGTTTCTCTATTTGTTTCTTGGATATACAAAGTTTGGATTAAAATGTGGGTCTCGTACAAATGTCTATAAATTGGTTGGATTGGTGGCTCATAAAGGTTTGTGTTGTTGATAGAGAGCTGGGTTCACTCCTGTTTCTTCTCCCAATTTTTCTGATATTGAACTCTTGGGGACTCGAGCTTGAGTCTTTGTTGTTTAATCTTTAGTTTTCAAAATTTGGGCCACACTATGGGCCTTGAACCATGAGTCCATTTGAAGTGAAATCTGCAGGCCTCTCGTTTGGGCCAGCGCGATTGACTATAATAATCTCCAGCCAGGAAGCCATGTTAGGTTGTTGGGCCTCAAGCCAGGCCCAAATATTTCTTTAATTAGACTGCTTTCCTTAGAAATTACGTTTAGTTGGATTGGGCCCTGAACAGATTTCCCCACCGTTTGCTCAAATGCCTAAGGTTTCTTTTAAGCAAATAATCATGGGTGCTAATTCAACAGTTGTTAATTGATATAATAGCAATTCTGAATAATCGAGAGTTCTGCATTTTTAGTTAACTGATCATCTTGAATAGGGAATGGGTGCCACTTTAGATAACACGAATAGCCATGGCCCATGGAATTTAGTACCTTTAAAATGAAATTGAGGGGCTGCCGTGCTAACAAAAATAACAATTGCGTGGCCTCGTATTAATTAATTTTAAACTCAACCTTAGAATTCGAGGCGTGCCATTTAGCAAAATTTCATGGCCTTTGCAAAGATAAAACGCGTAGTTGCTTTAGGCGCGTACTTTAATAATATTACTTTCTTAAACTCGGGTGCGCATTTATGTGACGCAAATCCAAATCGCAACGTCAAATAAAATGGGTTGCAAACTGCGGGTGCATTTATGTGATGTGGTTCAGGATATATTTTAAATGACGTTGCAATTTTCCATAAAAATAATTGTTAAAGTTAAAACTACACATAGAATTAAATATATTTAAAATCAGATAATCAAGCCAATTATAACAGTTGAGCGACCGTGCTAGAATCATGGAACCCGAAAATGCCTAACACCTTCTCCCGGGTTAACAGAATTCCTTACCTAGATTTCTGGTTCGCGGACTGTAATACATAGTTAACCCTTTCCTCGACTCGGGATTTGAACTGGTAACTTGGGACACCACAAATCTCCCAAGTGACGACTCTAAATTTGTAAATAAAAATAATCCCATTTCGTTTGTCCTTTAATTGGAAAAACTCTCTTATACCCTTTACGAGGTGTAGTAAATAAGGAGGTGTGACAGCTCTTTCGACTCCGCTGGGGACCTGACCTAATTGGAAAAATATTCCTGAACTATACTGACGTGATTCCTTTTTAGCCAAGGATATGTAGGCAACCTCCGAAGCAGAGTGCGGTCATATCTTTCAAAAATGCTTCCCATGGAGTATTCAAACGGGAAAAATCACTCGTATCCGCTCACTTTATCTTTGCTCGAAAACTCTTCGTGTTTCCGAGCAAAAAGGGGCAGCTGTGAGCACGTGATTTTTTTCCTACATGAAAATAACTCCTAAAATAGACCAAAAAATAATTTTTATTAATTTTGGGAATTTTTCTTTATTTATTTGCATTTCATGCATTTTTAATATTTTTAAATTATAGAAAATCCTAAAAATTGTCATTTTTACAGTTAGCATTTTTTTAGTTTTAAGTTAATTAGTTGTTTTAATGTTAAAAATAAATAAAGAATTTTAATTTTTATAAAAATAGATTAATTTGGGATTTAAATTAATTAAAGAAAAGAAAAAAGGATAAAAGAAAATTAGGAAGAATATATGTAGGTTTGTTTCTTTTAAAATACTTTGTTTGGGCCAATTCCGAAAAAAAAGGCCCAATTTCCTTCTTTCTTGCCCAACCCAATACCATACCCAAATACCCATTACCCTTTATCCTAATCCCTCACATAAAAGGAGACCTAAACATAAAGGAGAGGGGGGATTTTCCATAAAGAAGACATCAGATCCTAATGTGGATATACCCAAAAAGGGCACAGAATTCCGATCCCCAATTCTCTAAAGAACACGAAAAAAAATAAGAAGAGAAAACCTTCCCTCTTTGCAACCAGAAAATCCCTTCTCAAGCAGAAACTTGACGCATCCCCTCCCTCAAAGCTTCAAAAACAAAAAAAAAAGTAAAGAAAAGGAACCACGAGGAATATAAATCTGGTCCGATTACTGCTGCAGTACTTCTACATCTCATGGGTGTTCAATTGCGACTTTGATTTAAGAAGTCGAAGTTGTTTGCTACTATTTCTCCTTCAATTAGTAGATGAACGCCAATTAGAAGTTATTTTCGGCCTTTATTTGGCTATTTTAAAGTCTTACTGCTGCTGTCCAGGTATTAATCACTGTTCTGATTATGTATTCATCATTCGAATCAAATGACAACATGTTCATTTTGGACTGACAATATGTGAAACGTTAATCGTGTTCTTACATGTGAGTTTAATGGGTTTTTTTTTTTTTTTGTGTTTGTTGATTTGCATATCCTGATTTTTAAGCATGAGTTATCATTAAAATGAAATTGTGATCCTTATGTTTGATAAAAGCTGTGTAGTAATGGGTGAGGAGAAGAGTTTTGTTATTGTCTTGTATAGTTGTGACTTACAAAGTTAGCCATTAATTGGTCGGGCTGTTAAATTTGAAGCCAAAAGTCCGATTGAATGAATACGGGATTGTCACACTTGGATTAAGAGCTGAGCATCTTCTGTTTATGTTTGGATATTGTTATATATGAACTGTAATTATAGTAAATTTACTTATTCCTCCTTGATTTAATTAAGGTTTGTAACTAAAAGGCTTGATGTGAACTCTGTAATAGTGCTATTGATTGTTAGAAGAAGCTGTCAACAAAGATTTCCTGGAAAACAAGTATAATTACAATGGAATGTACTTGCATCACTTGATAATCTTAGTCATGGATCGTTGTTTCAAAATGAGAAATTCAAGCATCTTTATTATAAGTTGAAGTGAAAATCGGCTTTATGTGAATTAGAATTCCCACGTACGTGCTTGTTGGTCTCCAAATGGTAAAGCAATCTTCATTCTGGTTTTAGCACTTCTTGGCATAGTGGGGACTTGGTAGTTCTTATTTCCAAAATGTATAATCCCTTGATCTCAATTGATTAGTGAACTCTTTTCTTCTAGTTGGACCTTAGGATCAATCATTCGGCAACTGCAACTCCCAAGTTCACTAGTGCTTAATTAATTTTAACCATTTAGAAATCGAGGCGCGCCATTTACCAAATTTTCATGGCCCTCACAAAGTTAAAAATGCGTAGTTGCGTTAGGCGCGTTAATTTAATATCTTACCTTCCTAAACTCGGGTGTGCATTTCATGTGACCCAAATCCAAATCCTTATAACATTGAATAAAATGTGTTTCGGATTGCGGGTGCATTTCATGTGACGCGATCCAAAGACATATTTTAGACGACGTTAAATCGTCTTTAAAAATAAATAAAAGCGGTTTGAAGTTTAAAATGCACATAGGTTCAAAATATTTTAAAATCATATAACAGGCCAATAATAACAGTTGAGCGACCGTGCTAGAACCACGAAACTCGGGAGTGCCTAACACCTTCTCCCGGGTTAACAGAATTCCTTACCCAGATTTCTGTGTTCGCGGACTGTAATACAGAGTCAATCCTTTCCTCGATTCGGAATTTGAACCGGTGACTTGGGACACCATAAATCTCCCAAGTGGTGACTCTGAATTCCTTAAATAAATAATCCCATTTCGATTGTCCTTTAATTGTAAAAACTCCTTTTATTATACCCCTTCCTGGGGTGTCGTAAAAACGAGGTGTGATAGCTCTGGCGACTCTGCTGGGGAAAAGAACACAAAACTTTTTTTTCAGGGTTCGGAATTCGAGCTTGGAATAATTGTTGTATTTGGCTTTATCTATTGTCTGATTTTATTACATGTTTAGGACTAATGTGCAAAATGTAGCTTTTTACCGCGTTGATATTATCTGAACTTTATATAAACTTTTACGAAACCCTTCTCTTCTCATCTTCGGGGATGTGCTCGCTGGTCGAGACTCCCTATTCTGTTAGTGTCATACCTTAAAATAAGAAAGAGGCCCGGTCAAGTTACTAAGCCGGATGGCCTTTTGGTTCCCGGTACGTAGCCCCCTCCTCGACTCGAGTTGTCCGCTCGGGTACACAGTCTAGAATATATACCCAGGTTTTGAACATAGAATAACTTAGCCTCACGCCGGATCCCTAGTAGGAAAGCTTGTTTGCATCATGTACATTTAACTTAGGGGACTTAACATAAAGGTTGGGTCCGTCTAGGACAGGTGAACCTAAAATAACAGACCATCCTAATGCATCTTGCTTTATTTATTTGCTTTGGATTTGCATGTTGACCGGCTTTTTGAATAAAAGGGGAGAGTTTGAAAAAGAAAACAGCAGTGTGAGGGTTGAGAGGGTTAATTACCTGTTTTGAATGAAAAAACCCAATGTCCAAATGGTACTGAAACTCTGCCAAATTTTTGAGAAAAAAATTAAAAAAAAAGAGAAGGAAAAGGTTTTGTTTTCAAAATAGTTGGTTGTGTTTTATTTACCCGAACTACGCCAGTTTGATTCTCACAGGGCGTGGGATACGTAGGCAACCCCCATCGGGTCCAACTTCCCTTTTGCAAAATTAGCCCAAAAAGAACAAAGTTTTATTTTTTCATGGTAAATAAGTAAGGTGATGACATTCTTGTCGCAAATAGCCGAATGTCCCTAAAAGGGCGCCGGAAGGCTATTTTTTTGCAAGAATAGCAACCTTTGGTCATTTTTTTAATTTTATTTGTGTCAGTTAGCGAGCACAACCTTAAAATATTCCTCCTCAAAGTGCTGAAAGGCCGTATTTGCAAAAATTGGGTTTTAGTTTGAAATAAACTTTTGAAAATTGGTGTTGTTTTCCCTAAGTCAAAATGAGTCATAGTTTTATTTTAATCACCTTCATAAATGTGCAGAATGAGCACTATTCAAAATGAACCTTACTCAATCATGAACAAAATCCCCTTGGAGTTGCATATGTGGTGGGATGATCTGGGTAAAGAAGGGCAAGACAAGGTCAAACAATATTTGGGAGGTCTTACCGGTTTGTTGAAGATTAGAACCAGGGGAGACATCATAAAGGCATTGGTTACATTCTGGGACCCGACACACAACGTGTTCCATTTTTCAGACATTGAACTCACCCCGACTTTGGAATAAATAATCGGGTACATTAGGAGTGTTGAGGTTCCTTTAAGACACAAGTACTTGGTTGCTGCGAGAACCGTAGCAATGCACAGATTCTTAGACCCACTAAAGATAAGCAGGGGGTCCACAACCCATATTTGGCAGCTAGTTTTTGTACTCCACAATTTATATACCAAAGATATGGCTACATAGGAGGGTTCAACAATTCGGAGAACAAAATATGTAGCAAAAGGAACCGCCTCAAATAGGAAAAACATGGGTGTTTTGCTTTTATGGTGGTCTTCTTGGGACTTCAAGTGTTCCCTAGGAAAGATGGAAATATCGACATAAAAATAGCTGGTGTTGTCAGCACTTTACTTACCCAGGCCAAAAGCACCCTTGCACCCATGATAGTAGCTGAAATCTTCCACGCTCTCACAGCCTGCAAAGTCGGAGGAGACTTCTTTAAGAGGTGCAACTTGTTGCTGCAAATGTGGATGATTGAACACCTACCCCATCGTCCTCAATTCATGAGTTATGGGTCAATAGAGAAAACCTGCATAGAGGAATTTTATACAATGATTGATGTGATCAGCTTGCCAGAAGGGGTCACAGGATGGATATCACACCTCCGTTCTGTCATTGCTAGACAAGTAGAGTGGACGTTTGAATGGTTACCTATAGATTAGATCATATATATACCAGCTACCGGGACTAACTTCCTCTTGATGGGTCTCAGGAGCATCCAGCATCATACCCCGTATCGAATTTTGAGACAGCTTGGAATATGTTAAATAGTGCCAAAAGATGAAGATCTTAATGCCCAAGTAGTTGAGATTGGTCCTGATGGCCAGTTTCCTGAAGCAGAAGTCCGCCAGATTTGGATCGAGTGTCAATACTTGGCGGCAAATACCTGTGTACGGAATCGATCCAAAGTAGAAGTTTCACCAGGGTACCATGCTTGGTATAGAAGGGAAATTGCATTTGGGAGGCCGGCCGAAAGACCCCACCTTCAGGATTTTGTCGAATAATCACAAGAACAGTGGGCTTGGTTAGCCAAGGAGAATGAATACAGGGCCAAAATAGGAGAGCTGGAAAAGCATGTCCGGGACCTTCAATTTGAAAACAGTTTGCAAGCAACAGCCGATGAGGGTGAAAAGAAGAAGCTAGCCAAAGAAAATGAAGACCTTCGAGCTAAATTCGAGAAATGAAAATAGCAGCCGAAAATCCTGCCAGGAGTGTAAGGGATGAAAAGCTTATAAAGAACCTTATGCAGAAAGTGGATGATTATGGTTTTGATTTGAACAAAGCGGAGAATGAATTGGCCTGGGCTCAGACACAACTGGCTAAGAATGTAGAAGAAATAGCACGCATGGTTAGACAGTTAAAAGTGCAATATAACAATGAGGTTGCGAGGTTAAAGAAAAGGGTCATCACTGTCGAGAACAAAATGATCAAACAAGCCAAGGATTTTAAAGCTGAAAGGGAACACTGTTATGATATTATGGCTCAGATGGAGGAAGAAGTGCAATAGCTGCACAATGAACATCTCTACAACACTCAAGTATTAGAAGCCCGTAATCGGCAGGTCGGGAATCTGCTTCAAGAGAATGGTAGGATTAGAGAGAGGATCAGGTCCATTGTCGATTATATTGTTGTGAAGTGCCAAGCATGTGAGGATATGACCCGTACCACTTTTTTTGCGGCGGTGATGACATTTGTCCGACAAATCATGAGTGATTTAGATTGGCTCCAAGGGGATCTTGCATATAGGACCGCAGCGAGGCCGAATGATTGCCCGCGGTCCCCAGGAGTTTTGAGGCATTAATGTATTCGTGATCTTTGCTTGAGTTTGTACTTTCCTGCTGTTGAAGTCTGTTTTGAGACTGTTAGTTCTTTTTTGAGTCCATCTTTTCAGAATTTGTTAGTTTCTTTTGAGTGAGTTTTTGAGTCATTATAATCAAAGTATTTACTTTTTATGAAAAATTGAAAATCCCAAAATATTTTTATTATTTATTTATATCCCCAAGAACTACGCTTGGTCTGATTCATGCGGGGTCATGATACGTAGGCAATCTCTATAAGATTCGACCGTAACCAAATAAGAAAAAAGAAAAAAAAAGAGGAAAAACAAGAGAGGAAAAGCAAATAAAAAGTGAGAAAATAAGAAACCGGGAGGAATGAGAGGATAAAAACAAAGAGAAAGCAAAGGCAAGAATGAGAAAAGAAAATAAAAATAAACAGAAGTTGCAAATGGAAATAAGGAAAGCAGGGATGACGCGTGCGACCGATCAAAGGTATAATAGAAACGGTTAACTGCTTAGGTGCATTCATGCCCCAAAATGTACGGTTACCAATTTGTTTAAGCCCTAACCGCTAACAAAGTTGTTGTTGATGTATTGAGTCTAGGCAGGTGGTTAGTTGATTGGCATTCTAGCACGTCAATCCTACAACACCCGGTCCAAGGACAAGCTAAACATGGCCAACCAAGAACTAGAGGCGAGTATTGGCGATCTGTCAGGAGAGGTGGGTGAATTGGATGTTAATGCGATGAAAGAAGAGATGCATAAGTTAAAGCAACAAATGGCTGAAATGTAACAGGCTTGGTCAAAGGGGCATCCACCACCGGTTTATCCTACCAACCCTACTTATATCCTACCATTGGCCCAACCTCTGGAGCCTCTTACTGTGAATTCATCTCCATCCTTTCCCACTTACCAACAATGCTATGGAACCACCTCCCAAACACCACCAGCTCCACAACCCAAAAAAGTCCCATACCCTCCTCCACCAACCACTCCTATTTTTTGTGGCACCTCCACCTACTGCATTACATTGATCTTCTAGTGAGCCTCTATTCTAGACTCACAACAACCATTATTATCCCCCAGAAGCTACCTTCAAAGCACCAGAACCATGTTCTTACACTCCTTATTTTGATCTCTCGGCAGAAACTGAGAAGCCTCCTAAGAATCCTGAGCAGGAGGAGATGATTAGGAAAGTCAAGAGCTCGGAGCAATCTTTCAGGAATATGCAGGGTCTAGGTGGTCAAGTAAGTGTGGCGTATAAAGACCTATGTTTGTTCCGGGATGTTCAATTACCAGCAGGATATAAGATGCCCAAATTTGACTTGTACGAGGGGCATGGTGATCCAGTGGCACATCTGAGAGGTTTTTGTAGCAAGATGAGAGGAGCTAGCGGGAGAGATGAATTACTGATGGCATATTTCAGTCAAAGTTTAAGTGGCTCAGCTTTGGAATGGTACATCCGACAAGATCATGGTTGGTGGTACACTTGGGACGATCTAGCCCAAGTATTTGCCTGCCATTTTCAATATAATCTTGAAATCATTCGGGATCGCCTGTCGTTGACCAAGATTGAGAAGAAGCCCAGTGAGAGTTTTTAAGAATATGGCTTCCGTTGGAGAGAGCAAGCAGTGAGGATTGACACTCCGATGAAAGAGAGTGAAATGGTTGGTTACTTATTGCAGGCCTTAGAGCCCACTTATTTCGGTCACTTGGTGTCAGCAGTAGGGAAATCCTTTAATGAAGTGGTAAAAATGGGAAGCATGGTAGAGGAAAGACTCAAGCCCAACAAAATTATGAGTTATTCAGCAATTAAAGCAACCACCCGGGCCATTCAAAGTGGCACTGGGAGTCTATTGGGAAAGAAGAAGAAAGAGGACGTTGCAAAAATTGAGTCAAGAGCTTGGTCCAGGGGCCCATCACCTTACTATAACCAGCCTCGACCCCACCACCAAACTTACCCCCACGCTGCATATAGCCCACCACAACACTACTACCCACCGCCAGATCCCCACTTCTTTGTCCATCATGATCAAACATACACTCAATCCCCAGCCCACGTGCAATGGCGTGCGCCAACCCCACAGAATACCTGCCCAGCTCCACAAAATACCTATCCACCCCCAAGAGCCTACAGAAATCCCCCTGGAATAGGTTTCCAACCAAATCAAGCCTTCAAGAATGAAAGGTTGCAGAAGAAGAAGACTTTCACTCCATTGGGAGAATTATATACCAGTCTATTCCACAGGTTGAGACAGTTGGATATGTTAAATCTGATTGAGCCTAAGCTGCCAAATCCCACTATGAGGAATCTTGACCACTCGGTGAGTTGTGAATATTGTTCAGGGGCTTCGAGGCATGACATAGAGAAATGCTAGAAATTGAAAATAGTTTTTCAAGAGCTTATTGACACCCATCGGAACGAGGTTCAAGCCCCGGAAGCGCCCAATATCAACGAGAATTTGTTGCCGACCCATCATGAGACCAATGTGATTGAGATAATGCATAAAGCAGGAGAGCCTAAGAAGCCCTTGCAGACTGTAATGAAGATCAGGTCTAGTGAATTCAAGCCGAGTGAAAAGTCCTCTAGTGGGAAGTTGTTGATTAAGTTGAAAGGGACAGATAGTAAACAAGTTGTGATAGTTGAGAAGGAGTCCTCAAGCAGGGTTGCAGTGAAATAGGGAAAAGCAAAAGTGGTGGTACCAGGGACAGTAAACAAGCCTGTTGTGGTTGTGGAAGGTGCTCGGACAGAGCCGGTCATCATCAAACCAGTAACTCAGCTACCAATAGTCAACAGCAAGGCCGCCCCTTGGAATTATAGCCGAATGACAGTGACTTACAAAGGGAAAGAGTTTAAAGAAGAAGTTTGTGAGACCCATGGGTTGACTCGCTCGGCGAGATGCTTTGCACCCGAGGAGTTAAGAAAAGCCAAAACCTCCAAAGATAACCCAATGTTAGTGAAAAATGTTGTGACCAAAGAAGAAGCGGAAGAGTTCTTAAAGAAGATGAAGGTGCAGGACTATTCTATTGTAGAGTAGTTGAGGAAGACCCCTGCTCATATCTCACTGCTCTCATTGTAAATCCATTCGGACGAGCACCGCCGGGCGTTGATGAAAATCTTGAACGCGGCCTACATTCCTGATAAGATCTCTGTAAACCATCTGGAAAAGATAGCAAACAAGATTTTTGAGGTAAACAGAGTCACTTTTTCTGATATGAATTGCCCATGGAGGGTGCTGATCATAATAGAGCCATTTATCTTACGGTGAAGTGCGAAGATTCCGTGGTTACTCGGGTACTAATTGATAATGGGTCTAGCACAAACATTTACCCTCTCTCCACCCTGGATAAATTGAAAGTGGACAATAAAAGAATTCATATGAATAGTATTTGCATTCGGGGGTTCGACGGTGAATGGAAAGATTCCGCCAGGGATATAGTGCTGGAACTGACAATAGGGCCAGTTGAATTTACTATGGAATTTCAAGTGCTGGATGTGGCAGTTTCTTACAATCTTTTGCTGGGTCGACCCTGGATTCATATTGCCAAGGCAGTGTCATCTACCCTGCACCAGATGGTTAAATTTGAATGGGACAGACAGGAAATTGTGGTGCACGACGAGGATAATCTGTGTGCCCTAGGTGATGCTATTGTACCTTTCATTGAAGTTGAAGACAACAAGGGTCCGTGGGTCTATCATATCTTTGACACAGTGTCAGTTGAGTAGATCCCAGAGGGGAAAAGAACTTCAGTTCCTAAAGTAACGGCCGCATCAGTCATGGTGGCCTCGGAGATGTTGAAGAATGCCTTCGTACCTGGCAAGGGTTTGGGTGCTTCTCTGCAAGGCATCGTACAGCCAGTGTCTCTTCCCAAAAACCTAGATACCTTTGGTTTCGGATTTAATCCCACAGTTGTGGATGTAAGAAGATCTAGAAAGCTGAAGCAGAGGGCATGGGTCCTTCCAAAGCCCATCCCGCGGCTATCAAGATCATTTGTCAGGCCTAGTGCCAGAAAGCGCCCAGTATCAATAGTTCCCAGTTCATTGATTGATGTTGATGGAGATTTGGATAAGGGGTTCGAGAGGTTGTTCAACGATGTGATTATGGTGGAAGTTGGAGAGAGTTCAAGCAAGGAGGATGTGCAGTTTGTGGGGCCCAGTGCAAAGATCAACAATTGGGAAGCTACTCCTCTTCCTACTCGGAGGGAGTCTTTGTAGTCTGCTTTGATTTTTCTTTCAGTTTAATCTGTATTATTTCCAGGGCTGTAATTCAGATTCTACTGTTCCGTCCATTTGGATGTGTTAAACCTTGTTATCTTTAATTTCAATGAAATGCAATTTCCTTTGTTTTTCATTTCTTATAGTTTTGTTTTTGTTTTTCTTCTCTTTCTTGTACAGTCCTTTTTATGATGGTTTCAGTGACATGACATGCATGAGAAATCTCCGGCCCAATCTTAAATGCCAATCTAATTCTAAAATAATGATACAAGAAATCGAGTGTGATGATGGAGTGGAATATGATGATGATGAGGCTTTTGAAGAGACAAGTAAAGAATTAAGCCATTTTGAAGAAAAACCCAAACCTAACCTGGGTGATACAGAAGAAATCAACTTAGGTGATCAAGATAATGTCCGAGAAACTAAAATAAGTGTCCATCTTGAACCACAACTCAGAGAGGAGATAATTAAATAACTGTTCGAGCACAAAGATGTTTTTGCATGGTCATATAAACACTGACTTGGTGGTTCACAAATTGCCCATTGACCCGGCATTCCCCCCTGTCAAGGAGAAGCTGAGGAAATTTAAAACTGATATGAGTGTGAAGATCAAAGAAAAGGTCACCAAGCAGTTTGATGCAAAGGTCATTCGGGTCACTCGGTATCCCACTTGTTTAGCCAACGTTGTGCATGTGCCAAAGAAGGATGGAAAGTCTAGGGTGTGCATTGTTTACCGTGATCTCAACAAGGCGTGTCCAAAGGATAACTTCCCACTGCCAAACATCCACATATTGATTGATAATTGTGCAAAACATGAGATTGGTTCTTTTGTGGATTGTTATGCGGGCTATCACCAGATCTTAATGGATGTGGAAGATGCAGAAAAGACGGCATTCATCACACCATGTGGAATGTACTACTATCAGGTCATGCCATTGGTTTGAAAAATGCTGGGGCAACCTACATTAGGGCAATAACAACCATATTCCACGACATGATACACAGGGTGATCGAGGTTTATGTGGATGATGTAATTATAAAGTCCAGGAAGCAGTCTGACCATGTCAGGGACCTGAGAAAGTTTTTCCAAAGGCTTCGCAGGTACAATCTTATGCTCACTCCTGCAAAATGCGTTTTTGGTGTTCCATCTGGAAAATTGTTGGGATTCATAATCAGCTGTTGAGGTATTGAGTTGGACCCATCAAAAATAAAAAGCTATTCAACAATTTCCACCTCCAAAGAACAAGACCGCGGTGATGAGTTTGTTAGGGAGGCTGATTTACATTAGATGGTTCATTGCTCAGCATACGACAACGTGCGAGCTTATCTTCAAGCCGTTAAAGAAGGATGTTACGGTCAAGTGGACAGACGAGTGTCAAGAGGCTTTTGATAAGATAAAGGGGTATTTGTCAAACCTACCGGTATTAGTCCCGCCAGAACCAGGGAGGCCTTTGATTTTGTATTTGACAGTTTT
This sequence comes from Nicotiana glauca, assembly GCA_026770625.1. Classification (NCBI taxonomy): domain Eukaryota; kingdom Viridiplantae; phylum Streptophyta; class Magnoliopsida; order Solanales; family Solanaceae; genus Nicotiana; species Nicotiana glauca. The sequence continues at coordinate 150,084 of MU723800.1, forward strand.
GGACATTTCATTTGGTTGTGTGTTGTGTCAGCATGACATCACCAGCAGGAAAGAGCATGCCATATATTATCTCAGCAAGAAGTTTACATCTTACGAGGTTAAGTATACTCAGCTTGAGAGGACGTGTTGCGCCCTGACTTGGGTAGCACAGAAGTTGAAACATTACTTGTCATCTTATACTACTTACCTCATCTCTCGGTTGGATCCATTGAAGTATATCTTTCAGAAGCGTATGCCTACAGGGAGGCTTGTAAAGTGGCAAATCAAAATTTGACACTGTCTATGTAACCCGGATTGCGATGAAAGCTCGGGCATTGGCCGACCGTTTGATCGAGAATCCGGTAGATGAAGAATATGAACCCTTGAAGACATAATTCCCTGATGAAGAGGTAATGCATATTGATAAGTTGGAACAAGTTGAGAAGCCAGGATGGAAACTTTTCTTTGATGGGGCTGCCAACATGAAAGGCGTTGGGATAGGAGCGGTACTTATTTCTGAAATAGGGCAACACTACCCTGTTATGGCTCAGCTTCGTTTCTACTATACTAACAACATGGCTGAATATGAGGCATGTATCTTGGTTTTGAAATTGCCTGTAGACATGGGTGTCCAGGAAGTCTTGGTCATGGGGGACTCGGACCTTCTGGTACACCAGATTCAAGGAGAATGGGAAATACGGGATTTGAAGCTTATACCGTACCGACAATGTTTGCACGATCTTTGGCAGTGGTTTCAATCAATAGAATTCAGGAAAATTCCAAGGATTCATAATGAGGTTGTCGATGCCTTGGCCACTTTGGCGCCAATGTTGCATCATCCAGATAAGGCTTATGTGGACCCTTTGCAGATTCGCGTCCACGATCAGCATGCTTACTGTAATGTAGTGGAAGAAGAACTTGATGGTGAGCCGTAGTTCCACGATATCAAAGAATACATTAGAATGGGAGTGTATCCAGTACAAGCCACAGGAGATCAAAAGAGAACCATTCGATGGTTGGCAAGTGGATTTTTCTTCAGTGGAGGAGTCTTGTACAAGAGAACTCCAGATCTTGAGCTTTTGAGATGCATAGATGCTAAACAAGCCACTACTATCATGATTGAAGTACTTTCGGGAGTTTGTGGGCCGCATATGAGTGGGTACGTATTGGCAAAGAAGATTCTCCGAGCAGGCTATTATTGGCTTACTATGGAGCGAGATTATATCAGTTTCGTGCGCAAGTGTCATCAGTGTCAAGTGCATGGAGATCTGATTCACTCTCCACCATCGAAATTGCACACAATGTCTGCACCGTGGCCTTTTGTCGTGTGGGGCATGGATGTCATTGGGCCAATTGAGCCAGCAATATCAAATGGGCATAGGTTTATTCTGGTAGCCATTGATTATTTCACCATGTGGGTTGAGTCCAAAACATTCAAGTCTGTAACCAAGAAAGAGGTGGTTGACTTTGTGCACACAAATATCATTTGTCGATTTGGGATACCGAAGGTGATCATCACAGAAAATGGGGCTAATCTCAATAGCCATCTAATGAAAGAGGTATGTTAGCAGTTCAAGATTACACATCGCAATTCCACCCCTTACCGCCCCAAGGCAAATGGAGCAGTTGAGGCGGCCAACAAGAATGTAAAGAAGATAGTACAGAAAATGGTGGAGGGTTCTAGATAGTGGCATGAAAAGTTGCCATTTGCATTGCTGGGTTATCGCACTACTGTTCGTACTTCAGTAGGGGCAACTCCTTATTTGTTAGCGTATGGCACCGAGGCAGTGAGGAAATCCAATCCCTTCGAATTGTCGCAGAAGCCAAAATTGATGATGATGAATGAGTCAAAACCCTCTTGGAGCAATTGAGTTTCATCGATGGGAAAATATTGGTAGCAGTATGTCATGGTCAATTGTATCAACATAGAATGGCAAGAGCATATAATAAGAAGGTGCGGCCGCCAAAGTTTGAAGTGGGTCAGCAAGTGTTGAGATGTATTCCTCCACATCAGGCTGAGGCCAAAAGCAAGTTCGCCCCAAATTGGAAGGGGTCGTTCATCGTGACGAGAGTGTTGTCCAATGGTGCATCATATTTAACAGACATATAAGGCAAGTGTGTTGAAATGGCCATCAATTCTGATGCGGTCAAGAGATATTATGTATGATCTTCTTTGGTTTAACTGTATTTGTTTGTACTTGGCATGTTTTGAAGATTGGAATGACGAAGGCATTTTTTTTCTGCTATCTAAACGTTTTATCCTTCGCTACGCCCTTTAAGATTTGTTTATTTCCTTTCATACCCCTCTCTTGAAATCAGTAGAAAAGATCAGAAAGGAAAAGAAAAGAAAGGAAAAGAAGAAAAAGAGAAAGAAAGGAAAAGAAGAAAAAGAGAAAAAAAGAGAAAAAAGAAAAAAGGAAGAAAGAAAGAAAAAAAAAAGAAAATGGAAGAAGAAGAAAGGAGAAAATCACAACAAACAAAGTGATTCCTATGACATGAACTACATTCGACTTGATTCTTTTTAAGGATACATAGGCAGCCTCACAGTTCGGTCCCATCGAAACAAAAATCCAAAAGTCCCAAAGCAAGAAACGGGGGCAGAAGTTGTGTTTGTTGAAAGAAATCTAATTCCGAAAGTTGTAATTTTGAACCCATTTGAATTGTTTTGAGCCTTTGATATCCTTTCTTTCTAACCCTATCCAAAATCCTACATTACGATCCAAAGAAAGACCTTCTGATCAGTCTTCGAGAAATACCAAGTCAAGCAAGGAGAGGTGATTCATTTCAGGGGCAACATTCTCGTCCAAGTAAGGAAAATAATGAAAAATGATAGAGTCTTATTGGTGAAAACCCTCACGGGCACCATAAGACGACGGGAGTCGAGAGAAATAAAAAATGAGTCTTATTTGTGAAAACCCTCATGGGCACCTTGAGGAGAAAGTGAGTTGAGAGAGGAACAAATAAGAGAGGTCTGTTGGTGAAAACCTTTCAGGGCACCGCAGGATGAACAAGGTTAAGGTTTGGGTGAAGAAATTAGGATATGGAATTCCGGGGTAACAAAGCATGGCAACTGAAAGTTGATTGGTTTGACAGATTGGGCCGATTAGTCCGAGATGCATGTCATGATCAATGGTACCAGCTGTTCCACTCAGATAAGTCTTTTTTCCTTTTTCTTTTTAGCAAGTCGTCCGGGTTTGGATTCTTTTTATCATTAACTGTCAAGGTCATTGCATTTCATTTCTTTTGGGGTTTTGTTTCTCTAAGATGTTTCAATGTCCGTCTTGTTTAAAGAAATAAGGAAGGATTTCAAAGCTCACTACCAGCTTCCAAAAATGCAAAGCACAGTGTGGCCAGAACATACCAAAGATAGCACGATGTAAAGCAGGATATAAGGAGTCACCGGAAGTTTCATCGGTGGAATGATTTGGTAATTTCATGGGAGAGGCAAAGGTTCCGAGAAAGGGGTCAGAGATGTAAAACAACAGTCTGGGTATAGAAAACTCGGGTCATCAAAGGTCGTGAGGTTTGAAAGTAAGTCAAAAAGGCAAGCGGTTCAGGGCAAGTTCGGAGAAGCAAGTCAAAACACAACATGGCAGAGGAGAGACCTTCAGCAAGAGTGCCATCAACTAACCACCATTTTAAACTGACAAGATTTTCCTTTGATTGAAGCAGGGGCAGAAAAGTTTGTTTGTTTCGGAGGAACTCTCCTTAAGGGAAGAGCAAGCACCAAACAGGTTTGACCGTAAACTCTCAGGACCTTATTGGAAAATGTGGTTTAGTTAAATTTTAAAACAATCATGAATAGCATAGAGGAATGTAAGTTGGTTGCAAAGTTTGCATGTTTATGATAGGATTCAATTAGGAGTTTTCAAGAACCCCCCCCCCCCCCCCCCCCCCC
>MU723800.1:154757-169131 GCA_026770625.1 Nicotiana glauca
AATAATGGGACCTAGTTTTAAGATTTCCATTAGATCACAAGATGTAGCGTAAATTCTGTTGTAGGATAGTATAATGCAGTCGTAAATGTGTCATTTTTTTTAGGATGAGACTTGATTTTGATCTCAGGACCTTCCTGGATAATCGGATGTAGTTTAAGACCCTCTTAGATAACAGGACTTAGCGGAAGTAATACCTTTAGAAGATACAACTTAGATCTATAATTGTCGTAATTAAGAGTTGTCAGGACCTCCCTGGAAAATAGGACCTATCTTTCAATAGTAGTAGAAAATTTAGTTTAACACTCACATATGTGCCCAGCTACCAAACTGGGGCAGAAAATTTTCTTGGTTTTGTCTATTTTTGTTGGAATCAGGTACCCGCCTGAAGAGCAGGGAATACATTTCAAGTTAGTAGTCAGGAGCCCGCCTGGAGAGAAAGGAATATATTTCTAGTCAGCAATCAAGAGCCCGCCTGGAAAACAAGGGAATACATTTCAAGTCAGCAGTTAGCAGTCAATAGCCCAGAGAACAAGGGAATACATTTCAAGTTTAGCAATCAGGAGCCCGCCTGGAAAGCATGGGAATAAATTTCGAGTTTAGCAGTCAGGAGCCCACCTGGAAAGCAGGGAATACATTCAAGTTTAAGAATCAGGAGCCCGCCTGGAGAGCAAGGGAATACATTTCAAGTTCAGCAGTCAGGAGCCCGCCTGGAAAGCAGGGAATACATTCAAGTTTAGCAATCAAGAGACCGCTTGGAGAGTAGGGAATACATTCAAGTCTAGCAATCAGGAGCCCGCCTGGAGAGCATGGGAATACATTTCGAGATCAGCAATCAGGAGCCCGCCTTGAAAGCAGGGAATCCATTTCAAATTTTAGCAACCAGGAGCCCGCCTGGAAGGCATAGGAATAAATTTCAAGTTTGGCAGTCAGGATCCTGCCTGGAAAGTAGGGAATACATTTAAGTTTATCAATCAGGAGCCCTCCTGGAGATCAAGAGAATACATTCAAGTTTAGCAATCAGGAGCCCGCCTGGAGAGCAGGGAATACATTCCAGTCTAGCAATCAGGACCCCGCCTGGAGAGCATGGGAATACATTTCATGTTTAGGAATCAGGAACCCGGCTGGAGAGCATGGGAATACATTTCAAGTTTAGCAATCAGGAGCCCGCCTGGAGACCATGGGAATACATTTCTAATTCAGCAATCAGGAGCCCACCTGGAAAGCATGGGAATATAGTTCAAGTTCAGCAATCAGGAGCCCGCCTGGAGAGCAGGGGAATATAGTTCAAGTTCAGCAGTCAGATTCCCACATGGAGAAAGGGGCAACAACTCAAAATACAATTCAAGTTCAGTAGTCAGGAGCCCGCCTGGAGAGCAAGGGAATACAATTCAAATTCAGCAGTCAGGTGCCCACCTAGAGAAAAGGGCAACATCTCAAAATACAGTTCGGCAGTCAGGCGTTCACCTGGAGAAAGGGAAAGCATATCAAAGTGTAGCTCAAGTTGGCAGATACGCATCCACCTGAAGAAAGGAAAATATCTCAGATTATAATTCAAGTCGACAATAGAGGAATCTCACCGGAAGAATACAAGTCAGCATGGCAACAAAAGCTGCAAGATCAAGTTTGAAGAGATAGATAGGATTTGTAATTCATACACCATAGTTTAATCTAGCTTCTTCTTATTTTGTCATGGTATAATAAGGGGGTTCAGTAAGCAGTTGCAGCAGCAGCAACAACAGTGAAAGCATAGCTTCATAGTAGTCCTAGCTACCAAACATTCCTGAACTACACTGACCTGATTCCTTTTTAGCCAAGGATATGTAGGCAACCTCAGAAGCAGAGTGCGGTCAAATCTTTCATAAATTCTTCCCACGGAGTATTCAAACAGGTAAAAATCGTTCGTATCCGCTCACTTTATCTTTGCACGAAAACTCTTTGTATTTTCGAGCAAAGACGGGCAGCTGTGAGCACGTAATTTTTTTCCTATATGAATTACTCCCATAATTTCAAAACAAAAATAATTTCTTTTCATCATTTCCAGTATTGTGGATTTTCGTGGCATTTTATGTTAATTGTTTGCATTTATTGGTGCATGTTTATTTTATTTTAATTAATAAAAGCTACAAAAAATGTGTTGCATGTGCATTTAGGAGTTAATTTTGTATTTTAAGCATTAATTAGTAATTAATTTATTTTATATTAAAGAAAATAAAAAAAAAAGTTTAATTTGCCTTTTTATTCTAAACTTCAATTTGGAGTAGTTTTCCTTCTAGTTGGTTGGTTAATTAATTTTGATAATTATCATTTAGGTCTAATTAGTATATTTAGGTCAATTAGGGTTTAGCAATTAATTTAGATTTTTTATTTTAATTTTTGGAAAAAAAAAAGAAAACAACAAAAAGAATTTGTGAAAAGAAATGAAAGGATTTGGGCCAGTCCTTGAATTAAATCCCCAGCCCAAACCTTCAACCCCTGAAACCCGTCCAAACTGCTGATACTCGGCGCAAGACCAAATTAAAACCGGTCTCCCCCACCCAATAACCCAAACGACCCCGTTTTCCCCTAAGAGATCAGCACCGTCGAGGTTCCAGTCGGACGAAGGGGAAGATGGGGTCTCTAAGTATATTAGTGTCCAAACGTCCTCCCTACCGCTATCTCTCGTCTACCACCCCCACAGAACCCCATTAGCACCATCCTCGGACCACCGCCTGCCGCTCACAGGAAATCGCCTACGGTGATGCCCGGCTTCCAATCCTAACAAAAATTACACCACAAACCCATCTTGACCTCCCCATTCCAGATCCCCACTCTTTTTCCCTCAAACCCCCCTGGAACGCTTCGAATCTTCATTTGAAAATTGAAACCCTAGTGCCGACACAATTTCTCTGGTGGCGGCGCCACCTCTATTCAACCCTAAATTTCATCCATGCAACCCCTACCCTTTCCTTAACCCTAATCCACCACCATTTCTCCATAAATCCTCACCAAATTGATTTTTGCTTGAATCTGAAATCAAAGAAAAAGCGAACCTATCAAGCTTTCAAGTGTTAGGCTTTAAAACGGGTGTTTACCATTTGTTCTCATCGAGAACATATGGTTAATACCTGTTTTGAGTCAAATCGGAGTTGGTTAGGATTTTAGCGGCTTTGAGTTATTCCTTCCATTCTTTTATTTTCTCTTGTTTCCTCCTCCACTTCTACACTTTTTTTTTCATTTATTTTTTGTTTTGTTGCTTAGTAGCTTAATCTCGGATAACAACATGTTCTTAAATTGATTCCTGTTAATTTCATTGAAAGATTAAAATCATTTCATTTTTTGTTTTCATAAGTTAGTGTTCAGGATTGTTAAGTAGTTTGTTTAGGTGTTTTGTTTCAATTAGTTGTTTGGTTCATAATTGTTAATAGTTGCTTGAATTTGTTTGACTCCTGTTAAGTTGTTTCAATTTGGTTTTAATTACTTAGCTTAATTAGGTCATATTTAATAACTTAGTTAATCCCCTGCCTAATTATGTTAGTTAGTCATCTAATTTAGTTGGGATTTGGGTTAGGGAACCCGTTGGGTAATTCTGGCCTGTGATTGTCTTTTCTTGTCACCTTTTTGGGCCTCAAAGGTTCAGAGTCTCAAAGGGTCATAGACTTTGCTGACCCAGTTAGTCCAAGACCTTTGGGGTCATGTGCTGGGTTTCAGGGGTATAATCAATGGTTCAAAGGTTAGTTTGGGAACTTTGGCTTAGGGAATCTTTTAGTAACAGAAATAGGAAGCTTCTAGTGGGGGTTTTTATTTGAATTTCAGAACTATAATAGGTTAGCTTGGGTAACAAGTCAATAATTGAAGTATTTTTAAGCTAAAACTAAAATTAAAGAGCAGGGGTAGAGTGCAAAATAAAAATCTGAAGGTCTGCCCTAGTCCCTTGCCTATAAAGGCATCCTAAACGTGCCTTCAAGGCAGAATTGAAGTGATAAAAAAACTGGAAAAAAAGATAAATAAGAACGACTGAATTCTTATACTGATTCATGTCATTCCTTAAGTAAATTTTGATTGGGTTCAGTATTGAGATAAATTTGATTCAGTTGATATGGAAATGGTTTGAAGTTGGATTTTAAAAGCTTGGTTTGAAGTTTGGGTTGTGGATTTTGATTGCTGAGAATCAGTTTTTTGTGGTTTAAAGCTGTTTCTGTGGTCCATTTCTGTTGTTGGATCCTTTGGTTGCTACTGCTAAACCTTACCCCTTTTTATTCTCATTTCCAGGTACACAAATCTGTAACTCTTTGGTTGTGGAATGGATTTGAAGAAAAATGAAATGAAAAGTAGAATTGAAGTATAGAAATCACTTTACCTTGTTGAGTTTGTAGTGTTATTCTGAATTATTTTCTAATCTAATTTGATTAACATGCCTAAGATAGCTTTGATTAAGTAGGATATAGTTATTAGTAGCAATGATGTGGTGTTATTATTTGTATTTTAGATTTTCAGTTCATCTCTATTAGTTTCCTACTTTTTCTGAATATTTTATTCATCTAATGTCCTAAGTTCATTCATTATTTGATTACCAGCATCTTGGCTAGGGTTTGAATCATATTCAGCTCTGTAGGGATTAGCTTAAGTGAATTGAGATGCTGTGTTAACGAATGAAATGTGAAGTTTAGTATAGTCACTAAGTCCAGTCGTCTGGGAAATGGTTAAATCCATGTTAGTTTGCTTGGGGATCAATGTTTGGATTTTTGGGATAATCTCAGTTTGAGTTTGCTGGAATCAGCAGCCTAAGGGTGAAATGAGAAATCATAATTTGCAACTTGTCTCAGTACATGTATACTGCTATTTGAAATGTCATGTATTGCTCTTACCTCATAGAATCATTAATGTTTTCAAAGGCTTTATTCAATTTAATGTTTTCTAGACAAGAATATGGTCGAGCAATTATTTTAAGGGTCAAGCATGTTTGAACAAGTTTTGTTGTTTAAAACCAGAACTGTTCAGTTAACCATCCCATAAGTTCTCTATTTGTTGCTTGGATATACAGAGTTTGGACTAAAATGTGGGTCTCGCACAAATGTTTGTAAATTGATTGGATTGGTGGCTCATATAGTTGTGTGTTGTTGATAGGGAGCTGGGTTCACTCCTGTTTCTTCTCCCAATTTTTCTGATATTGAACCGTTGGGGACTCGAGCTTGAGTCTTTGTTCTTTAATATTTAGTTCTCAAAATTTGGGCCACACCATGGGCCTTGGACAATGATTCCATTTGAAGTGAAATCTGCAGGCCTCTCGTTTCGGCCAACGCGATTGGCTTTAATAATTTCCAACTAGGCAGCCATGCCACGCTGTTGGGCCTCAAGCCAGGCCCAAATATTGCTTTAATTAGACTTCTTTCCTTAGAAATTACCTTTAGTTGGATTGGGCCATGAACAGATTTCACCACCATTTGCTCAAATGCCTAAGGTTCCTTTTAAGCAAATAATCATGGGCGCTAATTCAACAGTTGTTAATTGACATAATAGCAATTCTGAATAATCGAGGGTTCTGCATTTTTAGTTAACTTATCATCTTGCATAGTGAAGGGATGCCACTTTAGATAATACGAATAGCCATGGCCCATGGAATTTAGTACCTTTAAAATGAAATTGAGGGGGCGCCGTGCTAACAAAAATAATAATTGCGTGGCCCTCGTATTAATTAATATTAAACTCAACCTTAGAATTCAAGGCGTGCCATTTAGCAAATTTCCATGGCTCTCGCAAAGCTAAAACGCATAGTTGATTTAGGCGTGTACTTTAATAATATTACTTTCCTAAACTCGGGTGCGCATTTTTGTGACCCAAATCCAAATTGCAACGTCAAAGAAAATGGGTTGCGAACTGCGGGTGCATTTATGTGACGTGGTTCATGACATATTTTAAATGATGTTGCAATTTTTCTTAAAATTAATTAAATAAAAGGGGTTAAAGTTAAAATTGCACATAGGATTAAATATATTTAAAATCAGATAATCAAGCCAATTATAACAGTTGAGCGACCATGCTAGAACCACGAAACCTGGGAATGCCTAACACCTTCTCCCGGGCTAACAGAATTCCTTACCCGGATTTCGGGTTCGCGGACTATAATACAGAGTCAACCCTTTCCTCGAATCTGGATTTGAACCGGTGACTTGGGACACCATAAATCTCCCAAGTGGCGACTCTAAATTTTTAAATAAAAATAATCTCCGTTTCGATTGTCCTTTAATTGGAAAAACTCTCGTATACCCTTCACGGGGTGTAGTGAAAAAGGAGGTGTGACACCGATAAGGCCGTACAATCTTTTATGTACACGACATATGTCTACTAGCCTCTAAGAGTACATAAATGTCATAAAGGTCAGGACAGAGTCCAGTCATACCAAATAATACACGTCTAAATCATACTAACTAAACGGGCAACTCCGAAGCAAATGGAGTGCACCAACATCTTCTGGTGTGCTGATAGCCTACTTGGAGGGCTCTCGGCCTGTCTTTTGGGACATGCGGGCATGAAACACAGCGTCCCCAGGCAAAAGGGACGTCAGTATGAATAATGGACCGAGTATGTAAGGCACATAAATAAGTACATAAGAGACATGGAAGAAATATAGAGTACATGACTCAACCTGTAAGTCTGAATAACTTTGTAAATCATAAATTACTTTTAGTATCATGCATATGCATATGAATGTCACATCGTGCATAGGTACATGTTTCATAACATCATCAGCCTCTGAGGGCATTCCATCATATCATATCAGCCACTGTGGGCAAAATTATCATCGTATACCAGCTGATCAGGTGGTGGTGCGTATAACACCATAACCTTTCACATATATATATATATATATATATATATATAAAACGTCGTTTGAATCATATTTCAACCACTGTGGGCAACATCATCATCATATACCAGCTGATCAGGTAGTGGTACGTATAAAACGCCGTAACCTTTTCCCATATCCCATATACATATATTTACATATATACGAGTATATAACGCCATCTGGTCATGGGTCAATGCAGATGTATAAATGAGTGAAATGCATGAAAAATACATAATAATCTCGATATTCCTTCCGGATAAACTTTTCCAATTGCGTATTATTCTAAGACCCATGAACAGAAAATAATAATAATTTTCATGGCGAATCAAGAATATAGACACCCTAATAATTCTATGAAAAGAGTAAATTACGGAAACTGTGTGTTTGCTCGTTTCTTCAGTATAATTTAGACCATGCCAGAAGAAAGAAGGGATAGCCTTAATATATGTTCCTGGAATTATTTGAACGAATATGCTTCTGCGAAATATGGACGAAATTCTGCTTGAAATTTTTGAAACGAAATCTAACTGTTCTCGGATGTTTTAATCGAAATGTTTGGCTAAGAAGTTGAACTGTTGATCGAAAAGTGTTCTGATTTCTCACGTTTTGGTTTTAAAGGCAGAATTGCAAGTTGTTGTTTTGAAATGGAAAGCTTCTGCTTTCAACGTTTTTGTATGAATTTTGCTTGGAATAAAGTATGGATTTCACAAACTCCTAACCTTTCAAATTAAGAAAGAACTCCTTATTGCTTAATAGCCCCTTACATTGCCACATAGCGTGATGACTAATGAGTCATTTTTTCATGGTGGCTTTTTGTCACATGGGATGGGGTAGGATTTTAATTAATTTATCCACTTATTAGTTAACTTTGTAATGTCCTGTTACTCGGTAATTAATCAATTATCCGTAAAATTGAGAATTATTCACACTTACTTGAAATACTACTCAATTTTCATATACCTTATACGCCTTACTGTTATGGTCATGTGGTACCTTGTACGGTACTAGTCCATAAATATCGAGTATTTTAGCTTGAGCCGTATTTTATCCCAAAATACCAAATTTCAACGAAATTCACTTTCTTAGACTTGCTCCCCCTTTCACCTTCATGAATTTACTAATCACTTGTGAAATAGCATAATCCTTATAATCTACAAATAATATTTTCCTTGGACTGATGTCAATTACCTTACGACAAATTAAACGTAAAATACTGCAGTGTGCAATATCGTCATAACGTATTACTGCGAAGCGTAATATCACCGTAATGAAATACTATCGGATACAACACTGTCGTAACTTAATACTGCAGGATGTAACATTAATCGTAATATATTACTGCAGAAGGTAACACCATCGTAACATATTATTGCAGAGCATAACATCGTCGTCATATAATATTGTGGAACGTAATATTGACATAATATTGCAGGGTGTAACATCATTCCCTCCTTTAAAATATTTGTCCTCGAATGTTGACTAATGCTCTTATTATTTTCGTAATATTGTGTCAGAAAGTGGATTGGGAGGATCGTAGCTCATTTTGAGGTCATTTGGCGAAAGATAGAAATTTGAATGTTTTTGAGAAGTTAGACCAGAAGTTGACTTTTTGATATCGGGGTCTGATTTCGATTTCGGAATTTGGAGTAGGTTCATCATGTCAGATGTGACTTGTGTGCAAAATTTAAGGTCAATCGGACGTAATTTGATAGGTTTGGACATTGAATGTAGAAGTTTGAAGTTATAATGCTCATTAATCTTGAATTGGAATGTGATTCATGATTTCGATGTTGTTTGATGTGATTTGAGGCGTAGAGCAGGTCCATGTTATGGTATGGGACTGGGTTGTGTGATTGGACTGGGCCCCAGTGGCCTCGAGTGTGTTTCAGGCTGGTTTCGGATCATTTCGGGATGTTTTGCAATAGCTAATGCTGGTGTCTGGTATTGTTCTTCGCGTTCGCGAAGAAGGACTTGGCTTCTGGGATTTTGTTCTTCGCATTCGCGAAGAAGAAAATCCCTATTACGCATGTCTAACTTCGGAGGCTCATATCTCACAATCTATGAGGAATTTGGAGATGATCCAAGAATGAAAGTTGTATCCCTTTATGTCTAGAATTTAGAAAAGTAAACTGTTTAACATTGGAATTTGTGTACAAAACATTATGGATGGTACAAAATAGTCTGTCTGGGAAGATGAAGAAGAAATTTGTGTTACACAAGGCTGACTTTGGCCGCTTATATATCAAAATCTATAATGAATTGAGAGACAACCGAAACACAAAAGTTGTATATCTTGGTGTCTAGTTTTCAAAATATTAAATCATTTGTCATTTGGAGTTTTGTACAAACAGTTATGGCCATTATACTAGAGGATGTCTAAGAAGAGTTTGGAAATAGCTTTTAAGAATTTTGTTCATCGCGAATGTTATAGGGGAATCGCGAATACGAAGAAGGGTCACTTGGGTAGTGTATAAGTCTGAAAAAAATGAGTTTGGCTCATTTCTTCCATGGGAGCCGACCTAGGAGCAATTTTGGAGATCCATATTCATCATCCATGTCAAGGTAAGTGATTTACACACACACACGCACACACACACGCGCGCGCGCGCGCACACACACACACACACATATATATATATATATACACACGCATACACACACTCTCTTTAATATGGAAATTCATGAAAAATTAGTGAAAACTTGGGATTTTGATAAAAAGCCTAGAAATTGATATTTTTGGATTTTTACCACAAATTTGGGCATGGAAGTTGAAACAAACTATATATTTGATTCGTGGGGTTATGGGTAAAGTTTATCTTTAAAAATTTTTGGAATCAGGGCACATGGGCCTAGGGTAAATTTTAGGAATCTTGCATTTAGAGTTGGGTGTCACACATCCTTTTTACCACCCCAAAAGGGAGTACAATGGAGTTTTTCCAATTTAAGTGACAATCCAAACGAGATTATTTATATTAAATTCAGAGTCGCAGCTTGGGATAATTTATGGTGTCCCAAGTCACCGGATTAAAATTCCGAATCGAGAAAATTGACTCTTATTTATGGTCTGCAAACACATAATTTCGGGTAAGGAATTCTGTTAACCCGGGAGAAGGCGTTAGGCATTCTCGGGTTTCGTAATTTTAGCACAGTCGCTTTGATCATACTTGGCTTAATCAAATTGTTTAATTACTCATTTTTAGAACCTATGTGCATTTGCCTCTTTTAAATAAGAAATTATCTTGAAACGAGTCACGCGCGCATGTACCCATTTTCTTGGCGCGTCAAAAATCATGCCGCGCCAACGTGTCCACAATTAATAATGCTTTGTTATTGTTAAGAAAGTTTGGTCGAAGTTGCGCGAACGCATATTCCAATTTTTTTAAAATTGTAATTATGGCACGTTAACGTATCCACAATCATGACGATAGATTAAGCATAGTTACCAACACTACTGGCACTTCGATTCTTTTTGAGAAAAACTAGTTTGAACTCCATTTCAATTTGCATGTTTTGGCACTTCTATGTTGGTTGAAGAATTAAACAGCAAGATTTTGCATCAAAGGACACATAAATCAATTTAAAACTACATAGGAGCTCCCATAATCTTGTTGTTAACATCATTAATGTTGTTGCAATAAGAAGTATACATCATAGAGAGTGGTGAGAAGTGATTAAGCATGTACAAGACATAAATTTGCAATAGAGGAAAAAGGATTCAGGAAAAGAAATGAACAAGAGGAAATTGCAGCAAAAAAACCAACTTTTCTATCTTATTTTGTTAGTAACGGAATAAGAAACTCAGACATTGCCAACAAGGATACCTTAATACTAAGGAACATTGTTATCTTGTAGTTCTAGTCTTCTACTTTCCTTTTACTAATAACTCTTAACCCCAAGCGAAAAGACTACTCACTTGTCACCACTGACGAATTTATTATTCGAGCTCATAACATTCTGCAATAGAAAGATAAAACGACTTGAAATCATCATTTACCACTAATTTTTACTTAAGCTTTTCTAGCAAAACAAATACATTTCAAGTTAAAACATTGATAGCTTGACAAGATTTGTCACGGAAACAAAGCAAAGAAGAAGAAAGAAATAGAAGAACTGACCTTCTATTGATGAAATTCTGGAGCAAATACAATAAAACTAAAGCTCTAAAACAGCAAAACTCTCGAGCGAGCTACAGACAAGGCATCTTGACCGAAATCGCTTAACTGATTCAACTCGACTGGATTTCGGTAGAGATTTCAAGCTAATTTCCACACGAATTTGGTGTAGTTTCAATAAGTTTTGGAGTTGAGTTTACCGCCGGGTTCGAACTCGGTTTCGCCATATTCAATGGAAGGTCGTCGGTGTTTCGAGAAGAAGAAATAGCAGCTGCTGGTTTGGGTCGTGTGTTTATGGTTGCTGCTCCAGCTTCTGAAGAGAGGGTCGCTGGTTTTATTGAAGAAGAAGCAGAACAGATCCCAGCTTTTTTAGACTTAGGCGTTTTTTTATCTGCTAGGTTGAAGAAAGGAGATGATATTAGGGGTCTAATTTTGGGTGTTCTCGGCGCTCCTTCAAGTCTAGGTCCCTAGGTTCTAGCGGTTTTTAAAGTGTATGTATAGGGTGCGGTAGGTTTAGTCTTAGGGTTGGGTATTGTGTATTTTTTTTTTTAAAAAAAAACTCCTTCCAAATTAGGAGGATTTATAATTTCACAGTTTGGTTATTTCGGATTTTTAATTTGTAGGATTTTAATTAAAAGAAAAAGAAAAAAATTAAAAAATAAAAGAAAGAACGGAAAAGGCCTAAAAATGCCACTCAACTTTCAAAAATGGTCTATCCATGCCATCCGTTAAAAAAATGATCATTTCACGCCACTGCCGTTAAAGAAATGGCTCATCCATGTCATTATTAACTAACGACAGTGACATAGATGGGCCAAATAAAAATTGAGCCGTTAGTCAATCTCCCAAACCCATTCAAAGCCCAATCTCCCTACCCAAATACTCATTACCCTTTGCCCTAATCCCTCACATAAAAGGGGAGCTAAGGCACAAAAGGAGATGAGATTTTTTTAGAGAGAGACCTGGACCTTTAGAAAAAGAAAAAGGGGCGCAGCTTTCCTCTCTTTGAGCACATTATCAAACCCCAAGCAAGAGAGCGCCGCTGGCTCATCTTCTTCTTCTTCTTCACATAAACACACACACACATGTGGTTAAAATGGTTAAGAGAAACAGCTTGAAGCTCGAACATTTGTGGTTCTAAAAATCAAAACAAAAAAAAAAAAAGTAAAATTTCAGATCTAGGTCTGTGTAAGCTGTGGAAGATTACGTTGATAATTTTGGTTGTTTCAAAGCTGTTGAGCTCCAGTTTGCAGTGGCCAGACCTTCATTTGTCAATCTTAGTTGTTCTTATTGCCTAGTGTGGCATGCTTAATGACTGAATCTGCTTGAGAATGTCTTCTCCATCAATTCTGATGACAATAATGTGTTTAATTGAACAAGTAACAATATTCTCTTATCTCTGTATTTTTCCGGATCTGGTTTGATAAAAGTAATGACTATTTACCTATTTAATGGTAGCGTTGAATTTTATTTTTTCAGTGATTATGTAATGGAAAGTTGATGTGTGAATTGCACATTATATTAGATTGCTACTAGTTGAAACAAAAATAACAGTAATGCAAAGCTAGAAAGAAGGTTGGGTTTGTTATTTTGGCTCTAAAATTCCTACTGCCATCAGATGTCGATATACCTGGCCATAATTCAAAATTGCCCCAACATATCACACTTGTTGAGTCGAAAGCTCAATTAACCAAAAAGTTGAAAATAGAGAAATTGGTTTTCCTTTGGGTAATTTCGCTGTATTGGTGTTAAATTCTTTTATAAAAGAAAAGGTTGGGTGATTTCCCATATCACAACATCAAGTATCAGGTAGATCCCATGAAGGAAGCAATACATTTACCTTGCTCGAAATCTGTGAATCAGTTTGTTTGGATTCTGTATAGTGTAATAATGATTTGGTTTCATAAACGAAGAGTATAGTTTGCAGACATAATTGTAAAGCAAATTTTGACAGTGGAACTCTCGTACTAGGACTTAAATGTGAAAGATCATGTATTAGTGTTGATAATAGTTTCGACTTTGCTCCATGTATCATGTTCTTCACGTCTTGTATATTGGCAGTATCGTTTGTGCATTATGCAAGTATTCTCTTCTTTCCTCCAGTGATGTATGATGATGAATATACCAAGCATTGTGTAGCTTGACCATGTTAAGCTTCCACTCGAATGAATTGAAGCCAACACTTCTGTCGGTCTCATATTTTGAGTTCCTAGAGTTAATTAATAATTTTGAAATCTGAGCAATCTTGTATTTAATGCTTGTAGAAGTTTGTAATTATTTCCATTTGTTCTGTTGATACATGAAAATCATGTGGAAAGGCTAGTCAAATGCAGTTATACGTCCTCACAATAATTTCAAAAGTAGTTTGAGAAATAATTCATGAATATTCGTAGTTTTGTTTTAGTTGAGTAAAGCGTTTTGGAATAATTTAAGGCATGCCATGCCAAATAAAATTTTAAATGCATGGTCCTCATTTAATGTTTTATCCTTAGAAATCAAGGCGTGCCATTTAGCAAATTTTCCATGGCCCTCGCAAAGACAAAAATATGTAGTTGCTTTAGGCGCGTAATTTAAGGTTAACTTCCTAAACTCGGGGATACATTTCATGTGACCCAAATCCAAATCCTAAAATATTGAATAAAATGTGTTTTGGAGTGCGGGTGCATTTCATGTGACGCGATCCAAAGACACATTTTAAACGACGTTCAATCTTCCTTAAAATTCATTAAAAGCGGTAAATAATTTAAAATTATAGTATGGTCTGCACATGTATTAAAATCAGATAATATGCCATTTGTAATAGTTTAACCGACCGTGCTAGAACCACGAAATTTGGGGGTGCCTAACAGCTTCCCTCAGTTTAACAGAATTCATTAATCAGAATTTTTGGTTCGCAGACTTAACTTGAAAAGTTGAAAACTTCCTCAATTTGGAATTCAAGATAAACCGGTGACTTGGGACACCAAAAGCCAAACCTATCCCAAGTGGCGACTCTGATCATTAAATAATCTCATTTCGAATAATGTCACTTAAAGTGAAAAACTCCCTTATACACGACCCTTCGGGGTGGTGTGTAAAAAGGAGGTGTGATAGCTCTGGCGACTCTGCTGGGGACACGAACCTAGAACTTCGGTTCAGGGTTCGAGAATTCGAGCTTAGAATGACTGTTATATTTGGCTTTATCTGATTTTTTCTACATGTTCCATGCTATATGTGCTAAATGCTTTACCGCTTTGATATTTGCTAAACTGTATATATAAACTACTGCGAAACCCATCCTTTCGCTGAGTCTTCTACATCATAGAGAAGGGTGCACTTCGTGTGACTTCTCTTTTGTTTAGAGTCATATCCCATTTAGAACAAGGTTCGGATAAGTTGCCAAGCCGACGGAGATTCTGTATCCCCGGTATGCTGCCCCCCCCCCCCCCCCCCCCCC
>MU723800.1:176195-249626 GCA_026770625.1 Nicotiana glauca
TTCGATTCCCATTTGAATGCCCAGAACTCCATCGCTGACCATGTCGAACTCGCCGGAGATTTGTAGAAGGTCTGTGGGAATGATTCCCTTGTTCGATTGATGTGATTTTTGGTGAGCAGACACGTATTGTGGTGAGGAGTAATCTCTACTGAGTGGAAACACATTTGGAGTTCCAAGTCGACTTTTTGATACAGAGGTTCCTGCTCCATTTTGTAACTCTGTATCATCTACCTTGGAGTTTTGATTTGAAAACACTGGGGTTTGTGCGCGCTGGGGAGGGGGTTCTTTTGGGTACGGTCCGGTGTTATTTCACCGCCGGACGACGGTGCTGTGTCCATTGCGGTGACAACTGAAGAAGACGAACTAGGGTTGTTTGGTCCGTGGTAAATTAAAGTGCATTACTCTCTCTCTGCTGATACTAGTTGTGAATACCACTCTAGAGCAGTGGGACACAGTACAGAGGACTTTTGGACCCTCAAAAGGGCAGTTGAAGATTTGATTGAAGCTGAAAGAATCGTTTTTCGGGATGAAGATGCTCTTGATGTGATGAACAATCTATTGCATGCCCACATCAATGGGCCAATAGTCGGAATGATTTGTGAAAATGAGGAATTTGATCCGGCACTCAAGATCATTGCAGCCATTGTCGAGACAGAAGGAAAGCCACAAAATGGTCGCCAAGCATGAAAGTTCCCCATCAAACGGTAGTCTCGATAGCCAGTCTTGATATCCTTTCTGCGTCCGGATTATCTCAGTGTGTGATTCGGATATTTTACTTTATCGTCTTACTTTCCGATGTAAACTCTTTTATCTTCAAAAACTGTGGAAAAAAAAACAAACATCAAAAACCCAAAAAAATCAAAATCAAAAAAATCAAATGAAATTAATATTTCATTGTCCAGGAATGTCTGTTTTCTTAATCTTGTCATTTTTCTTCTTCTCTTTTTAGTTCTATTAAATGCAGATTTCAATAACATGACATACTTGCGGACTTCATGCCCAAATCCCAAAATACTGTCAGACTTTGAAATAATTAATCAAGAGTCGAAATGCAAAGAAGATAAGTTTGAGGAAATAAAACAAAGAGTTCGAACAGATGAAAGACTATTGGTTCCAAAATTTGAAAGATCCACACATTACAACAACAGTACTACCAAAAGAGTGCGTTGTACTTGGCACACATCGAAGGAAATGTCCCTGAAACAACTGTCAATGCAAATGCAGTGAAAAGGTACTATGTTGGATCCTTCGCATAGTATTAATATTCTCCGGCTTGGATGACGAAAGCTTTCATTCTCGCTACCCAAACACTATCCACCCTTTGCAAACCCTTTGGGCCGGTTCCCATTCTTTGAATACCCTCTTTGAAACCTGAAAGTGTTATTGAAAAATGAAAAAAAAACAAGAAATAAAAACAAGGGAGAAGAAAGGGCAAAGAAAATGGAAAAAAGAGAGAAAAAGAGAAAAGGTGAAAAAAAGAGAGAGGAAAAAAAAATGAAATGAAAAAGAAAGAAAAATAAAACAAAACAAAACAGAAAAAAAAAATCAAAAATAAAGTTTTCCTGAAAGGATATGTAGGCAGCCTCTCTCTTGGGTTCAGTCACACCAAAATAAAAATCCAAAGTCCCCCAATAGTGAAACTGGGGAAGATATTATAATGGTTCGGCGATGATCCTGCATGAATGGTTCCAAGTTGTAATTCAATCCAAATCCTTTGTACCCAAACCCTGTTCAAGTCCTTCCGATCAATCAGTGAGAATGTTCAAAGATCAAAGAATGCAGCTACTTGGATCCGATACAATAAAATTAGAGAAATAAAATGAGAGAGTCTTATTGGTGAAAACCCACACGGACACCATGGGGCGATGGTAAGCAGAGAAATGAAAAAATGAGAGAGTCTTGTAAGTGAAAACTCACAAAGAGCACTATAAGGCGATGGTGAGAAGAGAAATGAGAGAGGTCAGCTCATGAAAACACGCAAAGGGAGCCCTTGATCAAAAAGAGGATCCTCACAGCCATCGGCGCCGACAAAGTCTTGGCAAGATTTCTCAAATTTTGAAGCAAAGTTTTGATGAATTTCTGAGAGTCAGACGGTTTACACAGATCAGGCATCCAGTCCAAAAGGCATGTCATATTCATTGAAGTCCGCATGTACTCCAGATAATTCCTTCTTTCCTTTCCCCGAAAGGGACACATCTTGTTTTAAACTCATTCTCCATTCCATTGTTTTGTTTTCTTTGAATCCCTTTCGGTCTAACAATGTTCCTAAACTAAGATAAAGAAGGGATGGCAAGACTGATTTACACGGCTTTCGTTTGACACGAGCTAATGTGCACAAAGTCACCCATTCTTGTCATAGGCATTAAATTGACCCTGACTAGCCATGGCGGCCGATGCTCCAGAATTCAAAACTCGTGGGGCGCCTATAAAGGCAAATGAAGTTGAAAAAGTTGAGTCCCACGTGACTAACCGTCTCGACAAAGAGTTGAAAAACCCAAGGTCCCCCAAATGCTCTGAAATTGATGTTGGAAGAAAGAAGTCAGAAAAGAAAGGCCTACAAAGGCGAAATAAAGTTGGAAGAGGTTAAGTCCCACGCGACTAGCCGTTGCAGCAAAGTCTGAGGAGCCAAAAGTTCCCCAATGTTCCGGAAAAAAAAAGAAAAAGAAAAAGAAAAGAATCAGAAAGGAAAAGCCTACGAAGGCGTAATAAAGTTGAAATTTGAGTTCCATCGACCAGCTGTAAGCACGTGATTTTTGCCCTATATGAGAACTACTCCCAAAAAATTCAAAATAAAGCAATTTTCCTTTGTGTGCAATTTTGAGATTTTTCGCGGCATTTTTGGATAATTATTTGTATTTGTCTGTGCATGTTTATTTGTTAAATTAATGAAAATACAAAAAAATATTTTGCATTTGCATTTAGGATTTAATTCTACAATTAGGAGTAATCAAGTTTGTTTAACAAAATGAAAAAATCACAAATATATGTATTTTTGCATTTTTAGCATTTAATGTCCCAATTGTGTGATTTTATTTTAATTGATGTTTAATTTTGTGTGATAATTATTATTAGGAGTTGATTAGTATTTTAAGTTAATTTTGGTTTTATTAATTTAATTTAGGATCTTTAAGTTTAATTTTGGAGCAAATAAATGAAAAGAGAACAAAAAATGAAAAAAAATCGGATTGAGCCACCTTTCAAATTAAATAAACCTGGCCCAAATATCTCACAAACCCAACCCAAAACCTACCGGGTCGACCCGACCCGGTCTGCCCCATAACCCAAACAACCCCCCTCTCATTTTTCATTTTTCATTACCCCTAACCAAACCCTAGTAAACACCTGCCCCCCCTATCTTCTTCTTCTTCAAACCACCAAGCTCCAAACAACCCCTCCAGCCATGGCTGCCCTTCCCCTTCCAGCCATCCCCATCGACCAGATCAAGCGACCAGCCAACGCAGCAGCTGCCTCCAGCCCACCAGCGAACCAAACAGCTCCCACGACCACCCCTCTAACGACCACTGTCGACGTCCAAACGACTCCTCCAGTCGCGAGCTCCAGCCATCCATGGTTGTCCGTCAACTTCAGCTGCAACAACCAGAAACCCTACACTCCATAACAACTAAACTCACCTAAACTTACAAAAGCCAGCAGAAAATCCGACCACCAAATAGTCCATAGACCACGTGAAGCAGTCCACGCCGGAAAACACACACACACAGCTTCTTCTTCGTCGTTTGTCGCTGCTGGTTCGGGTCCATCTGTTGTTGTTCATCTCCATTTTTCATTGTCGGATTCATTTTGTATTTGATTCCAAGCAAATTAATCTGAAGTGTCGCGCATTAAGGTCCGTTCTATCTTCTTTTCATTATTATGTTAGCTCGACATCGTGTTTTAGTTTGACTTTGGTAGTTTTATCATTGCTTGTGTACTGATTGTTTAAGCTAGTAGTTCATAGCTATATGTTGTGGATTATTTTGTTTGTTTGGAGCCTTTCATGAATGTGAATGACATCGTTAAGGTTGCTCTGCTTTCCATGAGCATGTGAAATTGATCAAGATTAGGAATCTGGAATAACATAAGTAAGGAGTTAGTGCACAGAATTTTATTTGCTTAACATGCTATTGCAGATTGGAAAGTTTGGGAGGTAATGAGCCCTTATAATTGTAGTTTATGTCAATCTTCTTGATTTTTGTCCACAGTTTCTTTTAAATAGATATATATCTTCCTCCAGTATAAATGAAGTTCTGCAATAAGCCATCTTAGTAACACAAATATCTCTTGTCGTTGAATTGGATGCTTATTATGGAAGACTGAGTTCAATTGATGATTGAATTTAGTAAATTAAATCTACTGGATTGTTCTGTTAATTCTGATATGAATCGGACTTTGTTAAAGTGATTCCTAAATGTTGTTGATTAGGAGTTTGTTTAGTGAGATCAATTGTTGAATTTGATTAAGAATTTGGTTATCGCTGTAGTGATTTGGTGTTTATGTAGGAATCAGTTTGGGTCAGTTGATATGTTTTGGTGCAGATTGAAAGGGATGGGGGTAGGATTGTAATTTCAGTAGTTCATGGGTATTTAGGGATTTAAAGAATTGTTTAATTGGAGTGCTCTGTCCATTAAGCACTAATAATATTAAAATAATGATTTGTTTGATATATAGTGGGGGACAAGACATATTGTAGTGGGGAACAAAATATAATGGGGAGGTTTAAAGGGATTGATTAAATAAAGAAAAGACAAAAGTTAGTGGGGAACAAGACATAGTGATGTAAATAAAGGAAAAAAGGGCTTGGAAAGTAAAAAGAGTAGGAGGGAAAGCTGAAAAGGGGTCTGCTTTGGGTATAAAATGAAAATGAGTAGAGACATAAGGAGAGACGGAGAGAGAGGAGAGAAATAGAAGTTTCAGAAAAGAGGGAAGAGAAGAGAATTTGAGTATAAAATACAGAAATACATACGGAGCTTTGGGGGGTTCCATTAAGTCTCTTCAGTAGTCTTTAATTGGTCCAAAATTCTGAAAAAACTTTGGCTCATCTAAGTGTGGAATGGATTAAAATTGGTATTGCTATTGGTTTCACAATTGGTGCGGGGTCATTTCTGGACTGTTATTTCTTTTCATTTTTGTTGCTGCTGGAATTTTTACTGGTTTTAAATCGGTTACTGGGCTGTTGCTGGTTGCTGTTTGCTGTTGCTGTGTTATCTGCTACTGACTACTCCTTTCTTGTTCTATTTTTCATTATCCAGGTACACATCCTAAATCCATTGGAATGTAGATCTCCAGTTTGAAACAGAAATAAAATTGAAGCCTCTGCTGTTGAGTTGCAATTTAATGACTATCATATTCTAGATAGTTTTTTTTTTCTGTAATTTGATTGGTTGTTCACTGTAGTTAAAATCCTGTAATCATTTTCGACTTTTTATTGCTCGTGAACTACTAAGTTGATTCGTGTGAGCATGTTAGTCCAGTGGTTATTTTTTCCATTTGGTTCAGTTTGTGTTACTAGTGTAATGTAGAATAGTGTAGGGTGGCTTAAAATCATGTTTAGTAGTTATAAAAAAAAAAAAGTTCAAATAAATTATTATTCCTATATGCTATTTCAACATGTCTAATTCGCTTTTCATTGTTAAGTAACGTTAGCATAAGTCGATCCCAACTTGAAGTAAATTTAGTGAACACTTGTTCACATTGAATTGAAGTTTGGTTTGGTTTAAACGGCTTGGGCTCAACAGCCCATTTTCGAGAAGTGTAAGCCTGAGTGCCCTAAGGAGTGGCCTGGGTCCAGTTCTGATACTATGTACATTTGGGCCTGGGCCAAGTCTTGTGATTGGCCGTTCTTTTAATTCAATAACAAAATTAATTAGGACTTTTCCTTATTTCTAGAGAAAAAAAAATAAATAACAAATCGTAGTTGCTTTTAGGTTGCCCTTTTAAAATAAACGAGACGAGCCTCGCTAAATAGAACATATAAATTGCGGGGCCCTCATGAACGTATATGTTTAAATACTTAGACTTCGGGACGAGCCGTTTAGCGAATTTCACAACCTTCCCAAAAGAATAATGCGTTAGTATCTTTAGGCGCGTATTTAATAATGTTACCTCCCAAAACTCGGGTGCACATTTATGTGACCCAAATCCGAATCTCAACGGAGTCGAAATGTGTCGATAACCACGGGTACATTGATGTGACGTGGTTTGAGATACGTTTTCACGACGTTGTAATTCTCATAAACAAAATAATAATAAAAGCGGTTAAAAGTTAAAATTTGCACATAAGTTCATAATTGTTAAAATCAGATAAATAAGCCAAATACGACAGTTGAGCGACCGTGCTAGAACCACGGAACTCGGGAATGCCTAACACCTTCTCCCGAGTTAACAGAATTCCTTATCCGAATTTCTGGTTCGCGGACTGTTAAATAGAGTCAAGCCTTTCCTCGATTCGGGATTCAACCGGTGACTTGGGACACCATTAATCTCCCAAGTGGCGACTCTGAATCTCCTAATAAACGAATCCCGTTTCGATTGTCCTTTAATTGAAAAAACTCCCTTTACCACGCCCTTTCCGGGGTGCGGTAGCGCCAAAAGGAGGTGTGACACCAACCATCATGGCAAAGTGTGGAAAAATCAGAGGTTCTCCAGGGCCTGAAATGAATCGATCCTCAGGGAGCAAATAGTTGCAATTGAGATCTTCCTCAAAGAAGCTGGGCCGAGGTCAAGTGATCAAAATAATAAAATCCTTAAAACCAACCACCGTTTCAAACTAACAATTATATTTTATTTGAAAATTGAAACAGGTGCAATCCAGGCGATCGCACAAAAAGTGGGTGCAGCCAAGAAAAGAAACGCGCAAACGCTGAAAAAGCTAATAATCAATGCAGAAGGGTAGTTTTCTCCAAGTTCATTCTTGCATCTTATCAGAAAATAATAAAAAAAGAGATATAACAAAAGAAGAAAATCCAAAAAAAAGAAGGATAGTTTAGAATTCCCAACATCAACCTGGTACTTTCTTAGCCGACATCAGGGCTCCAACCCCTGAGTTGAGCGTTTTCCCTTTTAGCCAACATTAGGGCTCCAACCCCTGAGTTGAGAATTTTTCCATTTAGCCAACATTAGGGATCCAGCCCCTGAGTTGAGCGTTTTTCCTTTAGCCAACATTAGGACTCCAACCCCCGAGTTGAGCGTTTTCCTTTTTAGCCAACATTAGGGCTCCAACCCCTGGGTTGAGCATTTTTCCTAAGCCAACATTAGGGCTCCAACCCCTGAGTTGAGTGTTTTCCCCTTTTAGCCAACATTAGGGCTCCAACCCCTGAGTTGAGCGTTTTTCCTTTTAGCCAACATTAGGGCTCCAACCCCTGAGTTGAGCGTTTTTCCTTTTAGCCAACATTAGGGCTCCAACCCATGAGTTGAGTGTTTTTCCTCTAGCCAACATTAGGGCTCCAACCCCTGAGTTGAGCGCTTTCCTCTTTTAGCCAACATTAGGGCTCCAATCCCTGAGTTCTGCGTTTTTCTATAGCCAACATTAGGGCTCCAACCCCTGAGTTGAGCGTTTTCCTTTAGCCAACATTAGGGCTCCAACTCCTGAGTTGAGCGATTTTCCTTTTAGCCAACATTAGGGATCCAACCCCTAAGTTGAGCATTTTCCTTTAGCCAACATTAGGGCTCCAACCCCTGAGTTGAGCGTTTTTTTTAACCAACATTTGGGCTCCAACCCTTGAGTTGAGCGTTTTTCCTTTTTTAGCCAACATTAGGGCTCCAACCCCTGAGTTGAGCGTTTTTCCTTTTTAGCCAACATTAGGGTTCCAACCCCTGAGTTGAGCGCTTTTCCTTTAGCCAACATTAGAGCTCCAACCCCTGAGTTGAGCGTTTTTCCCTTTAGCCAACATTAGGGCTCCAACCCCTAAGTTGAGTGCTTTTCCCTTTAGCCAAATTTAGGGCTCTAACCCCTGAGTTGAGCGTTTTTCCTGTTAGCCAACATTAAGGCTCCAACCCCTGAGTTGAGCATTTTTCCTTTTAGCCAACATTAGGGCTCCAACCCCTGAGTTGAGCGTTTTTCCTTTTAGCCAACATTAAGGCTCCAATCCCTGAGTTGAGCATTTTTCCTTTTAGCCAACATTACGGCTCCAACCCCTGAGTTGAGCGTTTTTCCTTTTAGCCAACATTAAGGCTCCAATCCCTGAGTTGAGCATTTTTCCTTTTAGCCAACATTAGGGCTCCAACCCCTAAGTTGAGTGCTTTTCCCTTCAGCCAAATTTAGGGCTCTAACCCCTGAGTTGAGCGTTTTTCCTGTTAGCCAACATTAAGGCTCCAACCCCTGAGTTGAGCATTTTTCCTTTTAGCCAACATTAGGGCTCCAACCCCTGAGCTGAGCATTTTTCCTTTTAGCCAACATTTGGGCTACAACCCCTGAGTTGAGCATTTTTCCTTTTAGCCAACATTAGGGCTCCAACCCCTGAGTTGAGCGTTTTTCCTTTTAGCAAACATTAGGGCTCCAACCCATGAGTTGAGTGCTTTTTCCTTTAGCCAACATTAGGTCTCCAACCCCTGAGTTGAGCGTTTTTTCCCTTTAGCCAACATTAGGGCTCCAACCCCTGAGTTGAGCATTTTTCCTTTTAGCCAACATTAGGGCTCCAACCCCTGAGTTGAGCATTTTCCTTTTAGCCAACATTAGGGCTCCAACCCATGAGTTGAGTGCTTTTCCCTTTAGCCAACATTTGGGCTCCAACCCCTGAGTTGAGCATTTTTTCCCTTTAGCCAACATTAGGGCTCCAACCCCTGAGTTGAGCGTTTTTCCTTTTAGCCAACATTAAGGCTCCAATCCCTGAGTTGAGGTTTTTTTTACCTTTGCCCAATATTAGGTCTCCAATCCCTGAGTTGAGCTTTTACCTTTTGCCAACATTAGGGCTCTAATCCCTGAGTTGCGCCTTTAGACGTAGGGCCTCCATTCCCTAGTCGCTTTTTAGCGAACATCAGGGCTCCAATCCTTGAATTGACATTTTAGAAATAGGTTTCCATACCCTAATCTATTCCATCATAGATAAATACAATCCTTGAAAAAAAAAAAAGAATGAGTTCAGACTTTGTCACAAATAACTCACGAAATTTTCCTAGTGAAAACAGGGGCAAAAATTTCGTTCATTTGTTTGTTTTGTTGTCTGAGCAGGTCTGACCTCGAGGCACAGGATACAAAACGACTGAAATAATGAGTCTCAATCCAGAATAAAGGAAAAGAAGAGAAAGAACAAAAAGAAGTGAATTCAAAATGCTGAAGTGAACAGAGATGCGGGCTGCTCAAAACTTGATTGAAGTCACAAGCTCCGCCTGTCCCGCTTTGATCCAAATGCCGAAGAAAGAAACAGCGCCTGCAACTGGCGAGCATCAAGATTCAGGTCGGAGTCCACAGCAAAAACTAGCTAACACTCAAGATCAAGCTTCAAGAGATTTATAGATAGGAATCTTATAACACGTAGTTGATAGGCTTAGCTAGCTTAGTTTTTTATTTTCCATTTTGGTGTAATAAGGAGCTCAGCAAGCAGAAACAACAGCAACAACAGCGAAATCACAGCTTCTCGGTAGTCCCAGCTACCAAAACTTCCAGAACTACACTGACCTCATTCCTTTATAGCCAAGGATATGTAGGAAACCTCTGAAGCAAGGTTCGGTCAGACTCTTTTCAAAAATGCTTCTCATGGAGTTTCAAACGGGCAAAAATCCCTCATATTGTTCACTTTATCTTTGTTCGAAAACTCTTCACGTTTCCGAGCTAAGAGGGGCAGCTGTAAGTACGTGATTTTTGTCTTATATGAAATACTCCTACAAAACCCAAGAAAATAGATTTTTTCTTAATTATTTACCATTTTTAGAAATTTTTATATATTTTTATTAATTGTTTGCATTTTTCTTTCATGTTTAAGTTTTAGTTAAAACATGAAAAATACCAAAAATATCATGCATGTCATTTAGGCTTTATCTTTACATTTTTTAGGATTAATTAGTAATTATTTATTTTATAAAAATTAAAAATCACAAAAAAAGTTTTATTTTTACACTTTTTCCTTTTATTGATTTTTTCTCTTTTAATTTAGGATTAAGTAATTTTTATAATTTTTTAATTAGTTTAATTTCACATTTTGGATAATTTTGGATCTTTAATTTGTAGGATTTTAATTAAAATAAAAAGGAAAAATTAAAAAATAAAAGAAAGAATTGAAAAGAAAGGTTTGTCTTGTGAAATTGAGCCAAAATTAATGCTGTGCCCAAAGCCTATACCCAAATCTGCCCAAACACAATAACGCACTCAAAGTCCAATCTCCCTACCCAAATACTCATTACCCTTTGCCCTAATCCCTCACATAAAAGGGGAGCTATGGCACAAAAGGAGAGGAGATTTTTTTAGAGAGAGACCTGGACCTTTAGAAAAAAGAAAAAGGGGCGCAGCTTTCCTCTCTTTGAACACATTATCAGACCCCAAGCAAGAGAGCGTCGCTGGCTCTTCTTCTTCTTCACATAAACACACACACACATGTGGTTGAAATGGTTAAGAGAAACAACTTGAAGCTCGAACATATGTGATTCTAAAAATCAAAACAAAAAAAGAGTAAAATTTCAGATCTGGGTCTGTGTAAGCTGTGGAAGTTCGAATTTGTGATTACGATGATGATTTTCGTTGTTTCAAAGCTGTTGAGCTCCAGTTTGCAGTGGCCAGACCTTCATTTGTCAATCTCAGTTGTTCTTATTGCCTAGTGTGGCATGCTTAATGACTGAATCTGCTTGAGAATGTCTTCTCCATCAATTCTGATGACAGTAATGTGATTAATTGAACAAGTAAGTATATTCTCTTATCTTTGTATTTTTGCGGATCTGGTTTGATAAAAGTCATGACTATTTACCAAGTTAATGGTAGCGTTGAATTTTATTTTTTCAGTGATTATGTAATGGAAAGTTGATGTGTGAATTGCACATTATATTAGATTGCTACTAGTTGAAACAAAAATAACAGCAATGCAAAGCTAAAAGAAGGCTGGGTTTGTTATTTTGGCTCTAAAATTCCTACTGCCATCAGATGTCGATATACCTGGTCATAATTCAAAATTGACCCAACATATGACACTTGTTGAGACGAAATCTCAATTAACCCAAAAGTTGAAAATAGAGAAATTGGTTTCCCTTGGGTAATTTCGTTGTATTGGTGTTAAATTCTTTTATAAAAGAAAAGGTTGGGTGATTTCCCATATCACAACATCAAGTATCAGGTAGATCCCATGAAGGCAGCAATACATTTGCCTTGCTCGAAATCTGTGAATCAGTTTGTTTGGATTCTGTATAGTGTAATAATAATTCGGTTTCATAAACGAAGAGTATAGTTTGCAGGCATAATTGTAAAGCAAATTTTGGCAGTGGAACTCTCGTACTAGGACTTAAATGTGAAAGATCAGGTATTAATGTTGATAATAGTTTCGACTTTGCTCCATGTATCATGTTCTTCACGTCTTGTATATTGGCAGTATCGTTTGTGCATTATGCAAGTATTCTCTTCTTTCCTCCAATGATGTATGATGATGAATATACCAAGCATTGTGTAGCTTGACCATGTTAAGCTTCCACTTGAATGAATTGAAGCCAACACTTCTGTCGGTCTCATATTTTGAGTTCCTACAGTTAATTTATAATTTTGAAATCTGAGCAATCTAGTATTTAATGCTTGTAGAAGTTTGTAATTATTTCCATTCGTTATGTTGATATATGAAAATCATGTGGAAAGGCTAGTCAAATGCAGTTATACGTCCTCACCATAATTTCAAAAGTAGTTTGAGAAATAATTCATGAATATTCGTAGTTTTGTTTTAGTTGAGTTAAGCCTTTTGGAATAATTTAAGGCATGCCATGCCAAATAAAATTTCAAATGCATGGCCCTCATTTAATGTTTTATCCTTAGAAATCGAGGCGCGCCATTTAGCAAATTTTTCATGGCCCTTGCAAAGTCAAAAATACGTAGTTGCTTTAGGCGCGTATTTTTAAAGTTACCTTCCTAAACTCGGGTGTGCATTTCATGTGACCCAAATCCAAATCCTAGAACGTTGAATAAAATCTGTTTCGGATTGCGGATGCATTTCATGTGACGCGATCCAAAGATACATTTTAAACGACATTCAATCTTTCTTAAAATTCATTAAAAACGGTAAATAATTTAAAATTGCACTATGGTTTGAACATGTATTAAAATCAGATAATAGGCCATTTGTAATAGTTTAAGCGACCGTGCTAGAACCACGAAATTCGGAGGTGCCTAACACCTTCCCTCGAGTTAACAGAATTCCTTAGTCAGAATATCTGGTTCGCAGACTTCACTTGGAAAGTCGAAAACTTCCTCGATTTGGGATTCAAGATAAACCGGTGACTTGGGACACCAAAAGCCAAACCTATCCCAAGTATCCCAAGTGGCGACTCTGATCATTAAATAATCCCATTTCGAAAAATATCACTTAAAGTGGAAAAACTCCCTTATAAACTACTCTTCAAAGTGATGTGTAAAAAGGAGGTGTGACAACAATACGAATTAGACAATATAAATGAATACAACAGTGAAATGAGATAGGTCATACGAGCAACAACAATTATACAAAAGAACAGAGTTCACTCTGAAATAAGAGCAACTCAGTGCCAATAGTAACGACGAGGATCTTTCAGGATACCGTCCTGTAGTCCCTTTCATCAACTGTCCAGTAGATCTCCCGGGATACTGTCCGGTAGTCCAATTATCAATGCCCGGGGATCTACCAGAACCCTGGTCCGTAGTCCGAAATGTAGATATCCAGTAGTGGGGAAATCTACAGGGTGCATTCCCGTAGTTTCATATAACTGTGCAGAGGGATCTACCGGGAATCTAACCCGTAGTCCCAAAGTAAACAAACAAAGGGGAGCTACCGGAATCCCACATCTGTAGTCCCAATATATATACACAGCAACATCAGGAAGACATTTTAGAATGCAATATCATATCAAGGAGAACAAGTAATTCTAGCCTAACATGCTTCACATAGTGCAATCAAGGCAATTTAAGCAAATAGGCATTCTAAATCAACGAAACATGCTTTTATAACTAACAACATGCTAAATTTGCAAGTATAATAAAGCAGGAAGGGAAGACATGCTAAAAGTACTTTAAGAAAATCGGATTTCCAACAATTTGCACAAGTACGCGCTCACTCACGCACAAGGCAATTCAATTACCAAATATCATATCCTAAGGGGAAAATGTCCCACACGCAAGGTTAGACAAGCTACTTACCTCGAACCTACACCAAAATCAACTTGAAACCACACGTTTTCCACGAGTATCCGACTCCAAATGGCCCAAATCTATTCAATTCAATTACATATCGTAAATAACATCTCAAGCAACTGATTCTACTATTTAATTCAAAGCTAAGACGCGAAATTAGGTAAAATGACAAAAATGCCCCTCAGGCCAATGCCTTGGAATCAGATGAAATTAACAGATTCATAACCCTCGTACTCTCACGAGTCTAACCATATATAAATCTCTCAAATCGAAGGTCAAACACCCAATCAAAATTCAACAATTTGGTCTAGGAAATTTTACCAATTTTTCATTCAAAATCCGAAATTAAAGGACGAATTCATGATTAGATTAGTGGGTTATGACGAAAAAGGAGTATAGAATCGTTACCGAATCGTTGTCCCTGAAAAACCCTCAAAATCTCCCTCAAATCTAAGCTCCCAAGCTTGAGTTTTGGTAAAAATAGCTAAACCCTCGTTTTGAAATGTTTATATCTGCCTAGACATTTAATGCATCACGAACACGGAGGGAGTCAAGCGTTCGCGAAGAAGGAAAAACGAAGGCTGCCAAATTACTCTTCACAAAAGCGACGAACGGTACGCGAACGCGAAGGCCTGGGCTGGAAAAGTTACGCGAACGCAAAGGCCTGTGCTGGAAAAGCTACGCGAACGCGCCCCAGGGAGTTCAAATGTGATGAAGAAAATAAGCACAGCCCTCAGAGCCAAATAGAACTACGCGAACGCGAGGGCTGGCTGCGAATGCGAGGGAGGAAAATGATGAAGCTTCGTGAATGCGGGATGGTTGATCGCGAACGCGAAGAAGAAACTAGTCCTTCTCTAAAATTATTCTACGCGAACGCGTGGAGGAGGACGTGATCGCGAAGAAGAAAAAGTCTGCAATAGCTGGACTCAGATTTATGCAATTCCAAACAACTCCAAAATGCCCCGTTGAGCATCTAAAACACACCCGAGGCCCCCCGGGACCTCAACTAAGCCTACAGACACATCCCATAACATCATTCAAACTTGTACCAATCCTTAAACGACCTAAACCAACGACGGAAAGTCGAATTAATCAAGGATTTAAGCCTAAGAACTTCAAATTCTCTCAAAATATGCTTTCGATCAAAACCCAAACCAAAACACGTCCGAATGACCTGAAATTTTACACACACATCAAAATGACATGACGTAGCTACTGCAACTTTTAGAAATCCATTCCGACCCCAGGATCAAAATCTCACTATCGGACCGGAAACTACAAAAATCCAAACTTCGGCATTTCAAGCCTAATTTAGGTACGGACCTCCAAAACACATTCCGAACATGCTCACAACCCCGAAATCACCTAACGGAGCTAACAGAACCATCAAATTTCCATTACGAGGCCATCTTCACACTGTTTTAACTACTGATAACTTCCCAACACTTAAGCTCTCATTTAGGCACTAAATATCCTAAAACTCTCCGAAACTCAAAATCGAACATCCCGGCAATTCAAATTAGCATAAATAGACTTGGGAAAAGTAGTTAATATGGGATTGGGGTGTTAATTCTTAAGATAACCGGCCGGGTCGTCACATTCTCCTACACTTAAATATTCGTTCATCCTCGAACGAGCATAGAGACATACCTGAAGTAGTGAAAAGATGAGGGTAATGGCTGCACATATCCTGCTCGGTCTCCCAGGTCGCCCCCTTGACCGGCTGACCATGACACTGAACCTTTACCGAAGCAATGTTATTTAACCACAACTTTCTGACCTACCTGTCCAATATAGCCACTGGCTCCTCAACATAAGATAGATCCTTGTCCAGCTGGATTGAACTAAAATCCAACATGTGCGACGGGTCACCGTGATACCTCCGGAGCATCGAAATATGAAATACCGGATGAACCCCTGCCAGGCTGGGAGGTAAGGCAAGCTCATAAGCAACCTCCCCAACTCGTCTCAATATCTCAAAAGGGCCAACAAACCTCGGACTCAACTTCCCTTCTTCCCAAATTTCATAACGCCTTTCATAGGTGAAACCCGAAGCAGAACTCGCTCTAAACCATATAAGAAACATCACGAACCTTCCGGTCCGCATAACTCTTCTATATGGACTGGGCTGTACGGATCCCATCCTGAATCACCTTAACCTTCTCTAAAGCATCCCGAACCAAATCTGTGCCCAATAACCTAGCCTCACCCGGCTCGAACCAACCCACCGGAGATCTGCACCGTCTACCATACAATGCCTCATATGGTGCCATCTGAATGCTGGACTGATAACTGTTGTTGTAAGCAAACTCCGCCAATGGCAAGAACTGATCCCAAGAACCCCAAAACTCCATCCCACACACACAGAGCATATCATCAAGAATCTTAATAGTGCACTCGAACTGCCCGTCCGTCTGAGGGTGAAATACCATGCTCAACTCCACTCGAGTACCTAACTCCTGCTGCACGGCTCTCCTGAACCGCAAAGTGAACTGAGTGCCTCTGTGTGAAATAATAGAAACTGGAATACCATGCAAATGGACAATCTCACGGATATAAATCTCTGCCAACCACTACGAAGAATAAGTGGGACACACATGAATGAAATGAGTGGAATTGGTCAGTCGATCCACAATAACCAAAATGGCATCGAACTTCTTCAAAGTCTGTGGGAGTCCAGATACTAAGTCCATGGTTATACGCTCCCATTTCCACTCCGGAATCTCTATCTACTGGAGCAATCCACCCGGTCTCTGGTGCTCATACTTCACGTGCTGACAATTGAGGCACCGAGCTACAAACCCAACTATATCTTTCTTCATCCACCTCCACCAATTGTGCTGCGTCAAGTGCTGATACATCTTCGAGGCACCTGGATAGATGGAGTATCGCGAACTGTGGGCCTTCTCTAGAATCAACTCCCATAGGCCATCAACATTGGGTAGACAAACCCAACCCTGTATCCTCAATACTCCGTCCTCGCCAATGGTCACATCTCTGGCATCACCATGCTGAACTTTATCCTTAAGGACAAGCAAATGAGGGTCATCATACTGCCGCTCCCTGATACGATCAAGTAAAGAAGACCGGGAAATCACACAAGCTAGAACCCGACTAGGCTTCGAAAGATCTAATCTCACAAACTGGCTAGATAAGGCCTGAACATCCATCCTCATAGGCCTCTCTAATGTTGGTAAATATGCCAAACTCCCCAGACTCTCTGCCCGGCGGCTCAGGGCATCAGCCACCACATTAGCCTTGCCCCGGTGATATAGAATAGTAATGTCATAATCCTTCAACAACTCCAACCACCTCCTCTGGTGCGAATTTAGATCCTTTTGCTTGAACAAGTGCTGCAAACTCCGATGGTCAGTATAAATCTCACACAACACACCGTACAAATAATGGCGCCAGATCTTCAAGGCATGAACAATAGCAGCTAACTTAAGGTCGTGGACAGGGTAGTTCTTCTCATGTATCTTCAAATGTCTGGATGCGTAGGCAATCACCCTACCGTCCTGCATCAATGCCGCTGCATGTCTAACTCTCGAGGCATCACAATAGACAGTATATGTCACGACCCAATTTCCCCTCCGTTGGGTTTCGTGATGGCACCTAGTCTTAAGGACTAGGTAAGCCTAATAATTGTGGAATAACAACCATGAATAATAATATCTAAACTTCTTCTGAAATAAAATTCTTATACAATGAACATCTTTCCAAAATATGGTAGTACAAGTCGTAAGATCTATAGAGTTTTTCGCTACCATTTCTAAACACAACAGTAAGGAAATAGGTACAGTAGTAAGAATATAAAATAAGAAGGTGACTCTGAAGCCTGCGAACGCAACAACAGGGCTACCTTGAGTCTCGTCAGCAAGAATCCGCACAGCTACTAGCTAACAATACCTGGATC
Organism: Nicotiana glauca; assembly: GCA_026770625.1. NCBI lineage: Eukaryota > Viridiplantae > Streptophyta > Magnoliopsida > Solanales > Solanaceae > Nicotiana > Nicotiana glauca. The sequence continues at coordinate 193,397 of MU723800.1, forward strand.
TGTACAAAAGAGCGCAGAGTTTAGTATCAGCACAACCAATCCCATGTGTTGGTAAGTGCCTAGCCTAACCTAGGCGAAGTTGTGACGAGGATAGGACCAGACTACAAAATAAACCTATACAATATCGCGTACAAAAATAATAGGAAGCAGATAACAATGATGGAAACAATGATCAACCAGTGATATAAATAGCAGGCAACAAGAACACCATAAATGTTTCTCAACAAATAATAGATACAAGTGCAATCCATTAATCAAGTCCTTCAAATGTAAATCTTTCGCCTATAAACCCTTCAAGTAATAATCTCTAAGATAATGTGCTTTTCAATGAATATATTTCCTTTAAATAAATATCTTTCAAACAAGCATCTTTTGAATATAATTCTTTCGACTAAAGGTCACCATGTGACATCTCATTTCATAATCATACATAATATAGGTCTCAACCCAATTTCATATTTTTACCGCACCACGTGCCCATATTTGTATCACAACCGCAGGGGCAACTCACATGCCATTAAATAAAACCATAATATTTTCCCCGGCACCTTGTGCCCACATATTTTTGTCTCACATTGCACAACAATATTCTCATGTTACTCAGTTCATAGGTTTCATAACCCAATATAATTAAAAATGTTCAAGGAGCCTCATTTACTTAACATGAAGTAGAGTACAGCTTCCAACCCAATTAGGAAATCAACAAGAAAAGATGAAGTTATTTTTAGACATCATTTGGTAAAGAAAATACCCTTTTCAATTAATGTACAATATCGAATGAATCATTACCTTTAATACGAGATATCATAAAATCAAATATAGTAGAAATTCCCTTTTAAGTAAAGTACAACCTCAAACGGTTTAAGAAAAATTTAGTTGAGAAATCAATTGAGTTAAAAATGTAACAATTATTGAAATTTGGAGTATTGAACATATAAAAAAAAATAAGGCGAGGTTTTGTAAACACTATGGATTCTAACACAAAGGATCACAACAGTAAAAAGATCTAAATTGTTAATACACTTGAATTGTTAATAACAAGTAACACAACAAACAGAAAGTGCACGGCTTCACCCTTCGTGCTTTAACACTCTCTCACCAAAACAATACATGGCATCACCCTTTATGCTTTACACTCTTCCTCACCCAAGCAACAAACACAAGGAAAATAGGGTAAGGGAATCTATAACATCGAAATAAAATCAAGTAACAACAGACAATCTGTAAATAAAAGAAAAGGACAAGATAACTCAATTAGAATAAGGAAAATCAAGGACAAGTGCACGGCATCACCCTTCGTGCTTTTACTCTCGTCCTCACCATAAGAATCAATATAAACTGTACCGTACCACCCTTCATGCTTTTACACTCATCCTCACCATAAAATCAATATAATCGGCACGGAATTGTACATCGTGCGGCACAACGTCACCCTTCGTGCTTTACACTCTTTCCTCACAACAAACAACAATGCACGACATCACCCTTCGTGTTTTACACTCTTTCCTTACAATAACAAACAATGCACGGCATCACCCTTCGTGCTTTAACACTCTTCCTCACCCAAACAAGGGACAAGGGAATAAACAAGATAATAATGGAAATCCCTGCAAGGGAATACAATTAAACAATTAAAAACCTGACAAGGGAAAAATAGTACAACAATCAAATCCCAGCAAGGGAAACAACATCAAAACAATAGCATCCGGGCAAGGGAGACAATATCATGATTCTCTCTCTCCTTTGTTCTTTCATGTTTACTTCACAACATGAACCAATGCTCTACAATGTTCAACAATTCAATTCTCAACTTAAGCCAACGCTCTATAATGTTCAACAATTCAATTCTCAACTTGAGCTAATGCTCTATAATGTTCAACTAACAATAATACTTCCACAAGTCATATTCCTCAATAGAAATTATCATATAGAGCATATATAATATGAAACGGAGTAACATTAATCACAGTATAAGACTCACGGGCATGCTTAACACCAACATATAGATACTCGTCACCAGCCTATACGTCATACTCAACAAATAATACATAATAAATAGGACACAACTCCTAATCCCTCAAGCCAAGGTTAGACCAAACACTTACCTTAACGGAGTTAGTCCGATATTCCAAAATAGCATTATTGCGTGAAACGACCTCCGGACGGCTCCAATCTTTCTTGAGCTTTTTCTTACCTTACTACAATATTCCGGAAATTCTAGCAACTTCAATCTATTTACAATCATACAAAAGTGAACCATAATTAGAAGGATATTCGTGGGTTTACCTCATTTAGGCATTTCATCAAATACTAGTTGAGCATCTTGATTTAAAATCTCTTTTACAAGGTTTTCTTCATTCACCAACCCAATCTTTACTTATTTATGTTCAATAATCTTTCCACAAGCCTACTTTGTACATGAATGTATACATAATAGTATTACACCCAAGAATCATACCTCAATACCCCATATTATACCCCAAACTCGAAATTAAATCCTAATGTATAGAATCTTACCTCTTAGATGAAGAACTTGTGATTGAGTTCTTTGATTCTGGAAGGTTGATGTAAGATTGGATGATTGAATGTTGGGTTCCCCCTTCTATCTCTAAAATGCTCTCAAATCTCTCTAAAATCAGTGGAAATACGACCCCAAATGAAGCCCCAAAGACTATATATTAAAATGGGGTCGAGTTATAAAAATAGGAAATTTAACCCTTCGAATGCGGGTCTGCGGTCGCACAATGGATCACGGAATAGGTATGTTGGCCGCAAACGCCTCACAAAACTCGATGCCCAAAACAAGGCTGCACTGGTCCAGTTTGCGACCAGATTTGCGATCGCAGATCAAGTATGCGGACCGCATAATGGTTTTTGCCATCGCATATCTAACACAGGATCGCATTTTTTCAGCCTTTAGTAATTTGATCATAACTTTGTGTAGGAATGTCCAAATGACGAACGGTTTGAAGCGTTGGAAACAGGACTCGAAGAAATTTCATTTGATAGGTTATTCATCACATAAAACCTTATACATATTTAGATATTATAGTTCAAATTATGGACTAGTGCAAGTACCTTTGGAATCTTAGCCTATTATGAAACTTTTCCCATTTTGCTTAAACTTAGGCCTCTCCTTGGACCCCACCTTACTTAATATATGACTCATACACTTGTTTACCAAATCCAATTGACATCCATCATCGTAGTAGACCTCTTCCACATATAACATAATATAAGTAGAACAAGTCAACTTTCTTATTTCGCCAAAATGCGTCGAATTGTCTTATGGACTTCCAAATCCATATCCGGACACATGTCTAAATTCGAAATCACCATATGAAGATATTGACATCATTAAAATTTCATTTTGGGGTAATTTGCTCAAAAGTCAACTCTCCGGTCAACTCTTTCCATTTGAGCTTCAAAAATAAGATTTTGATTTTCTTTAAATTTAACTCCAAATCTTACAAAAAATCAAACTTGACCATACATGCGGGTCATAATATGTATTATGAAGCTCCTTGAGGTCTTAAGACATTGAACGAGACGCTAATTATTAAAACAAAAATTCGGGTCGTTACATCCTCCACCTCTTAAACAAACGTTCGTCCTCGAACGTGCTAAGATTATTCTGAGGTTACCAAATTGATGTTTCTACTTTTACACAAATACTCATGGTTGATCCCACATTACCACATTCGAAATAAGTTCGACAATATCATTTCAATTAAGGCTATTTATCTTACACAAATTTGTAAACTTTAAGACTAAGTTTCTTACACTCCGAACATTTTCAAAAAGCTCCAATTTTTACATCATCACATGTTCTTAGTCTCATCTGGCTATAACAACTCGTGCTTACACACGTATCAACTTTTTAATATCGTTGAACGGTTGTTACATCCTCCCCCACTTAGGGTCATTCACCATCGTATAAGAAGTAGAGTCCCCTCTCAAACACATAATGTAACCTTTTTTTTGCACATCTCAATGTCCCAAATTTTCTAACTCTCAAAAATTTTAGAAATTTCGGCAGAGTCTCCCCTGTCATTGAGCCTATCCACCTGTCATAGTAACGCCAAAACAACTCCTAACACATTTTCACAACTCAACAAATCACCATAATGTATATATCAATAACACAAATCTCCGCATTACAAGAGTGACTTTATCATAAAGATATCTGGACATGAAACACATCATATGTATGACCATAACCACATCTCTAGTTTTAATAGTTGTTCATATTCGATTACAAATCGCCAATTAATCTTATGCCAACAAAAATCTCGTTTCAAACCTCCATTTTCTAACAACGATGCATGAAGACCTCAAAATTAATTACCCGTTGTGATTTAGGTTGAAAGAGCCATTCTAAGCTTTTGTTTATTAATAATGATCTCTTCCATTATTTACATGGTAGATGACAAAAAATTCACAATAAGATAGCATTAAAGAAGAAAAGGGCCACAACAAAAAAAATGAAATAAGGAAGGTTTCATGATTACTGCCATACTCCTTGAGTAATCATGAAACCTTCCTTATTTAAGAAAGTAATACAAGGAACGGAAAAATGAAACAAGGAAGGTTTACTCCTGGTTTTCTATGAAACAAGTAAGGTTTAATCATGTCCAATATTTATAATCTTATTTACTACAATGTAAAAAGAGTATGAAAAGTATCCTCTCTGTTGGTTAATTAAATGCTTAACATTCTTAACTATTTTCATTTCACTACTTATTACGCCTCTTTTACAGGAATAGTATCAGGAAATATTACAGGAACAAACACAAACTCAATCTGATATTGATCAACGGAAAGCGTATTACGAAGTCACGGGAGAGGAAAATAAGAGAAGAGTATATGGTCTTGGATCTCAAGCAAAATGATACTATGGACTGAATCTTCGTGGCTCTTCTAGATCAGATACTTCATCGTCAATACCACCTTCGAGTGCTCAATCAGCATTGAACCTGGATGAGTTAGTGATGCATTATATTCCTACACTAACAGAGCACATAGTTCCTGTGCTAACTGATCATATGCGTCCAGTATTGACTGAGCGGGTGCGTAAAATGATTTTGTCACCCTCACTAACTTCTACTGACCACCCATCAGATGTGGTAACAACTGTTCATGTTCCTCCTACTGCTATTGTTCATGGGGTTCATCCATCGATTTCAGATGATGACCTTAACCCCTAAGCCTCGTATTTGGAAGCTTTTTATTTTGAACTTTATTATTGGTATTAGGGATAATTCGCACCTTTTTGGTTTGAACTTTATTATTGGTGTTAGGGATAATTTGAACTTAATTGTATTATCTATATGCATTTTGATATCATTTTGGACCTTGAAGTATGTTAATTTGTATGAATTTTTGTTATTATTAAGGATATCTATTAATGTACATACAATGTGCATGAGTAGAGAAAATTTAAAATGTTCGATAAAAAATATCTAAAAGGAATAAATATTGCAACAGATTGTGACGGATATTTACAAAAATAAATATATAAAATAACATTGCAACAGACGATTTTGGTCGCCAAATGAAAAGCTGAAATGAGTCTTAAAATATTGGTGATGGATTAGCGACCAGCTTTCTAGCAAAAGTATGCCAAACGACAAAATGCATTGTGAATTTAGCGACACAATTTGCTAATATAGCGACGGAAATTCTATCGCAAAATGTAGCAACGGATATTGTTCGTCACTAGAACATAGCTAATATGGCGACGAATTTCATTTTCCGTCGCAAAGAGCTTAGCAACGAGCAAATCCGCAATAAATGCTAATCCGTCGCTAATCCTGATTAGCGATGGAAAAAGACCCTTTAGCGACGGATTTGGGTCGCCGTTAAATGCAATTTTTTTTGTAGTGTAAAGTTCTAGTGAAAATAAAAAAAAAATTTCTTTATATATTTGCCAAACCTCAAAAGCAAATCTTTTTAGATTTTTGGAATTAATATCTTATAGAAAACCTTTAAAGATGTACTAAAAGAAAATTCTCCTTTTTTTTTGAATTTTTAGTATTAATGTACTAAAAGGAAATATAAGCAATTTTTTATTTGAGTTCCGGATATTAATTTACTAAAGGAAAACCACCTCAATTGAATTTTTTTAAATTTCTAGAATTAGTATTTTAAAGAAAACTTCTAACAGAAATTTGAAAATGTAAATCCTTTTTTTTTATTTATAACATATCTTTTTTAAAATACAAAATAGAAAGCACAATAACAAAAGACTCAACAAACTTAATTAGACTATGGAAGACTCTAACATCCCTTAAAAGACTCGATATTATTGTACAGAACTACAAGGTAAAATACGACATAAAAAGAAAAATAGACTCAAAACATAAATAAATAAAAAAATAAAACAAAATCTCCTTAAGCAGCTCCTGAATGAGCGATCTTGACTGGATGGTCCTAAGGCGTCTATCATGCAAAAACTCCGGTAAGTAGAACCACACATGTATGAGAAAATTAAGACCAAATAAAGTTGAAGACCTAGAACGTTATGTGAGACAATAACCCATCCTATTCAACTCAAGGATTGAGGCTATTTTTGCAAAACGGCTCAAGTTGCCAAAATGTGGCTAGAAGTACAAAATTTGGCTAAGACCCCGCAAAGCCAAGAACCTAAGATTCACTAGAAAGACCGGACCCTATGTGGGTTGCCGACATATCACTCCCCGAAAGAAGAGAATCAGGTATGCGTAGTTCGGGCAGATTGGATACGAGCGAGAATTTAAAAAACAACTAATTTAGAGAAAATATATTTCGTCTTTTTTTTTTTGAAAAATGATGAAGCATGTAAAATCTTTTTGGATTTTTTTTCTTTTTCATTTTTTTTTTTGAAAAATAATGGAAAAATGCAAAATCTTTTTTTTTTTTGGCTTTTTCATTTTTGTCTATTTCTTAAGAAAAGGAATGTGAAAGAAAAACACAAATGGGCCCTACTTGCTTTAATTTTTACACTTCACCCTCTTTTTTACTCAATTATCCTCAACCTGTCACAACCCCAACCCTGGTCTGATGGCACCCAACACAATGCTATGCAAGCCCGACCAATTAACCGCCTTAACCCAATTCCTTATACGGTACATTATTAATTAACATAGATAAATAACCAAGTAATAATACTAGAAGTCTGAAATAAGAGTTTAACATGCGGAATATCAAATAAAAACCTACTACATAGTTCATAAGGATCCGGTGTCACAAGTCTAAGCCTCTAATACAGGTTTATCAACCTAATATATGTCACTCTAGGGAATACGAAAATAAAAATAGAGGATAGAAGGGAGAGATCAAGGCTGCGAATGCCATACAACTACCTCGATGCTCACAGATATGCGCTGCTCAATAGAGAACCCTCACTCAGCCTCAGATGCACCTGGATCTACATGCAAGGTGCAGAGACTAATGTGAGTACTCCGCCCCAGTGAGTAATAAACAAAAATAAAGACTGAGAATAAGAAATCATGGAAAACACAAAGTAATCTATACTGGTGCAGTTAAATCAAGTAAAATGGAACCAATAAAACAATGAAATCGAAAGGTAGAAATGCTATGACAAATAAGCAATTAAGCGACAGATATAGAAAGATAATCATCACATAATATGGTACTCTCTAGTACCCCCTACAGCCCAATCCATTTATTTATCGTCGACGGCGCTCACTAGGGGTGTGCAGACTCCAGGAGGGGCCCCTTACGGCCCAAGCGCAATATCAAGCTATCTCGTGGAATCAACTAGGCCCTCGGCCTCATATCAATATTAATATAATACTACTGCAACGAACAGCCCGATCCCATACACAGTCTAGAAATCACATAAGCCCCTCGGGCCACAATAATATAAAAGTTCTAAGCCAAAACATCATTAGAAATATCATTTAATTTTTCAACTCTAGGTAAAAGTGGCTGAATTTGTCAAATAGTATTAAATAGTAGGACTGAGTTTAAATAATGTGTCAAAATGGTGAGAAACCAGTAGTAGCAATCCCCGAAGGGTTCAAACAGTTGGCACGAAGCCCAAATATGATGATAACAAGTAAATTTGAGTCAAATGTGCAGCAAATTCATCAATTGGGGCGGACGAAGTCACAATCCCCAATGGTGCTCTACCCCACGCTCGCTATCCGGCGTGCAAGTCACCTCATTATAGCACTACGATGTGCAAATCTGGTGTTTCAAACCCTCAGGACATCATTTACATCTATTACTCACCTCAATCCGACCGAAGCTCTAGCTCGTTATGCCCTTGCCTCTCAAATCGGCCTCCTCGCGCATCGAATCTGACCAAAACCACAACGAATATGTTACAATATGCTAAGGGAACAAAACCCAATCGAAACAATAAAAAAAATATCAAAATTCACGAAATTGAAAAAACCCGAGCCCCGAGCCCACTTCTCGACCTCAAAAATTTTCACATCGTTAGACTCCTTATCTCCCTACGAGTTTATACATATCAAAAACACAAGAATCGGAGTTCAATTGACCCTTCAAATCCTAAATTTGAGCTCTCTTAAGTTCAAGCCCTAAACCATCATTTTTTGTCCATTAATTCCTTAAATTTAAGTCCTAATTGATGAAATAATACCACAGAATCGTATTTTATGTCCAAAATCCTTACCTTATCGAAGCTCCTTAAAATCCCTCTTCAAAATCGCTCAAAACCACCAAGTCTGAAGTCAAAATGAATAAACCCTTCAAAAATCGTGAAGAAGGACTTAAAATATCTTCTGCCCAGTCATAACCACTTCTGCGGTCAAAAACTGCTTTTGCGGTAACGCTTCTGCGCTCCTACCTCTGCACCTGCGGAATTCCTTAAGTCCAGCCTGACCGCATCTGCGGTCCTATAGCCGCATCTGCGGCTCCGCAGGTGCGGTCCCCTATCTGTTTCTGCGATCCCAGCATTTCCCTCAACCAAAAGAACCAATACATCCTAAAACATCATTCACACTTGTACCAATCATCAAAACACCTCAAACAACCCAAAAACCATCCAATTTCATCAAATTCAAGCCTAAGTTCTTCTAAAACTTCCGAAACACGCATTTGATCAAAAACCCAACAAAATCACCTCCGAATGGCATGAAATTTTGCATACACATCCCAAATCACATAAAGAAGCTACAACAACTCTCGTAATCCCATTCCGGCCCTCGGATCAAAATCTCACCTATCAACCAGAAATTATCGAATTACTAACTTTGCCAATTCAAGCCTAATTCTACACCAGACCTCCAAAACCACATCCGATCACACTCCTAAGTCACAAATCATCCCCTGAAGCTAACTGAATAATCAGAAATTGTATCCGAGTCCTGTAATGCATAAGTCAACATCTGGTTGACTATTTCCAAACTAAGCCTTCCTGAAGGAGACTAAGTGCCTAATTTCTTACCAAAACCTCACCAAACCAACTCGATCACACAAGACACGGATAATAAAGCATAAGGAAGTAGAAAATGGGGAAAACGAAGCAGTAACTTATGAGACGACGGGTCAGGTCGTCACATCCTCCTCAACTTAAACAAACACTCAACCTTGAGTGAGTCAATAAACATACCTGAAGCCTCAAACAGGTAGGGATATCTGCTCCTCATCTCCCGCTCAGTCTCCTAGGTAGCGTCCTCTATGGGCCGACCTCTCCACTGCACTTTCACTGAAGCTACATCCTTTTATCTCAATTTCCGAACCTGACGCTCCAAAATGGTTGTTGGCTCGATATCAGAAGTCAAATCACCCTCCAACTGAACCGTACTGAAATCCACAACATGGGATGGGTCCCCAATATACTTTCGGAGCATAGAAACATTTAAAACTGGGTGCACACTCGACAAGCTGGGTGGTAAGGCAAGATCATAAGCCACTTCTCCAATCCTCCGAAGTACCTCAAAAGGCCCAATAAATCGCGAACTCAACTTTCCTTTCTTTCCGAATCTCATAACACCCTTCGTGGGCGAAACCTTCAATAGGAACTTCTCACCAACCATGTAGGATACATCTCGAACCTTCGGTCCGTATAGATCTTCTGCCTCGACTGCGTTGTACGGAGTCTCTCCTAAATCACCTTCACCTTCTCCAGTGCATCCTGGACCAAATCTGTCCCCAGTAGCCTAGCCTTACCGGGCTCGAACCAACCAACTGGAGATCTACACTGCATCCCATACAAAGTCTCATACAGAGCCATCTGAATACTCGACTGGTAGCTGTTGTTGTAGGCAAACTTTGCAAGCGGTAGAAACTGATCCCATGACCCTCCGAAATCAATAACACAGGCGCGTAGCATATCCTCCAATATCTGAATGGTGCGCTCGAACTGCCCGTCCGTCTGAGGGTGAAAAGTTGTGCTCAACTGCACTTGAGTGCCCAACTCTCGATAAAATGACTTCCAAAACTGGGAAGTAAACTGAGTGCCCCGATCTGATATGATGGAAACTGGGACACCATGCAATCGAACAATCTCCCAAATGTATAACTCTGCCAGCAGCTCTGAAGAATAAGTAGTATAGATAGGAATGAAGTGCGACGGACTTGGTCAGCCTATCTACAATCACCTAAATAGCATCAAATTTCTTCAAAGTCCGAAGGAGTCCAGTAAAAAAATCCATAGTGATCCTCTCCCACTTCCACTCAGTAATAACCATCTGCTAATGCAAGCCACCCGGTCTCTGATGCTCATATTTCACCTGCTGATAATTGGGACTCCGAGCTACAAACTCCACAATATCTTTCTTCATCCTTCGCCACCAATAGTGTTGTCTAAGATCCTGATACATCTTCGCGGCACCAGGATGAATGGAATACCGCGAGGTATGGGCCTCCTCCAATATCAACTCCCGAAGCCCATCCACATTGGGCACGCAAATCCGGCCCTGGATCCTCATCACACCATCATCTCAATGGTCACGTATCTGGCATCATCATGTTGAACCTTGTCCTTAAGGACAAGCAAATACGATACTCTCTGATATGATCATATAAAGAAGACCGAGAAACCACACAAGCTAACACCTGGTTGGGCTCCGAAATATTTAATCTCACAAGCCGATTGGACAAGGCCTAAACATCAACTGCAAATGGCCTCTCCTCAATTGGAATGTACGCCAAGCTTCCCATACTCATTGCCTTTTAGCTTAATGCATCGGCCACTACATTGGCCTTTCCCGGGTGATAAAGAGTAGTAATATCATAATCCTTGAGCAACTCTGGCCACCTCTACTGCCTTAAATTAAGGTCCTTTTGCTTGAACAAATGCTGAAGACTGCGATGATCAGTGAATACCTCACAAGATACGCCATATAAGTAGTGCCTCCAAATCTTCAATGCATGAACTATAGCAGCCAACATAAATCATGAACATGGTAGTTCTTCTCATGGGGCTTCAACTGACGAGAAACATAAACAATAACTCTACCCTCTTGCATCAATACATAGCCAATCCCAACTCGTGAAGTATCACAATATATGGTATATGAACCCGAAGATAATGGCAAAACCAATACTGGAGTTGTGGTTAAAGCTGTCTTGAGCTTCTGAAAACTCTCCCCGCACTCGTTTGACCATACAAATGGAGCACCCTTCTGAGTCAACTTGGTCAAGGGTGATGGAATACAGGAAAAACCCTGAACAAAGCGGCGATAATAACCCCCCCAAACCAAGGAAGCTACAAATATTTATGGCTGAGGACGGTCTAGGCCAACTCTGAACCGCCTCTATCTTCTTTGGATCAACCTGAATACCCCCACTGGACACCACGTGTCCCAAGAAATCAACTGAACCGAGCTAAAACTCACAATTGGAGAACTTTGCATAAAGCCTCTCCTCCCTCAATATCTGCAATACCACTCGCAAATGCTCTGCGTGCTCCTCCTGACTACGTGAGTATACCAGAATATCATCAATGAACACGATAACAAACGAATCCAGATAAGGCCGAAATACACTGTTCATCAGATGGATGAATGTTGCTGGGGCATTGGTCAGCCCGAAAGAAATGACAACAAACTCATAGTGACTATATCTAGTCCTGAAAGCAGTCTTAGGAATATCTGAATCCCTGATCTTCAACTGGTGATAGCCCGAACGGAGATCAATCTTAGAGAACACCCTCGCTCCTTGAAGTTGGTCGAATAAATCATCGATACGAGGCAGGGGATACTTGTTCTTCAATGTTACTTTGTTCAATTCCCTATAGTCAATGCACATTCTCATTGTGCCATCCTTCTTCTTCACAAACAGAACCGGTGCACCCCATAGTGACACACTTGGCCGAATGAACTCCTTATCTAGGAGTTCTTGAAGCTACTCCTTCAATTTTATCAACTCCGCTAGTGCCATATGATATGGCGGATTGGAAATGGGCTGAGTGCCCGGTACGCGATCAATACCAAAATTAATATCACTGTCCGGTGGCATGCCCGACAAGTCTGCAGGAAATACATCGGGAAAATACCTCACAACTAGAACAATATCAATGTTAGGAGTCTCAGCTCCAACATCCCGCACAAAGGCTAAATATGACAGACAACTCTTCCCAACCATACGTTGGGCCTTCAAGAAAGATATCACTCTACTCGGAACATAATCAGTCACACCACACCACTCAATCCGCAGTACAGCCGGCATAGCTAAAGTGACTGTCTTAGCATGACAGTCTAGAATAGCATGACAGGGAGATAACCAATCCATGCCCAAAATAACATCAAATTCCACCATGCTCAATAGCAATAGATCAGCTCGGGTCTTCAGACCCCCAGTCACAACGCATGGCCGGTACACACGGTCCACAATAACTGTATCGCCCACCGGGGTAGACACATGAACAGGTAAGGAAAGAGACTCCTGGAGCACGCCCAAATAACAAGCAAAATATGAAGACATATACGAATGGGTTGAACCGGGATCAAATAATACAGAGCCATCTCGGTAGCAGACTAAAATAATACATGTGATGACAGCATCTGTAGCAATAGCATCTGTTCTGCTTGGAATAGCATAAAAATAAGCCTAGCAACCGCCTGATCGACCTCCACCTCTGGAGCAACCCCTGGCTGCCTGACCTCCAACCCTAGCTGGCTGGGCGGGTGATGAAGTAACTGGTGCAGAAGTCGAGGGATGATCCCTCTGCTGAGACTGACCACCACGAAGTCAAGGACACTGCCTCCTCATATGCCCAAACTCTCAGCACTCATAACAACTACCCGGTGCTGGAGATGGGAACTAAAGGGAACCCCTCACACCAAAGAGGCTAGAAGATGCAATCGGCGCAGAAGAACCCTTAGCTGATGGGGCATGAGATGAGCTCTGAGCTGGGATGGAGCTGAGTGAAGACTAGCCCTGATGAGACCCATGATGACCACAGCCTGAAAATGCCCCACGATACTATGGATGGGCCGACTGAGCAGGCCTGAAAGAACGACCTCTACTATGCTGGAACTAGTCCCTCGAAGGAGCACCTCTGTAACTGCCCGATCCACGAGGCCTTTTGGACTTTTTCTCCTCTCACTCTCGACGGCCAACTGACTCGATCTCATGAGCAATATCCACCACCTCCTTAAACGTAGCACCCAATACTCTCTCTCTAGTCATCAGAATATGGAGATGCTAGTTAAGGCCATCCACAAATCTTATGATCCTCTCATGATTTGACGAAATCATCCAAATAGCATGACGGGCCAACTGTGAAAACCACATCTCATACTGAGTCATGGTCATATCCCCATGCGTTAACCACTCAAGCTTCCTCCACAGCTCCTCTCTGCAGGACTGAGGTACATACTTCTCCAGGAAAAGAGCGGAGAACTGCTGCCAAGAAAGGGGTTCTACACCGACATGCCTACGCCTCTCAAAATCCTCCCACCAAGTAAAGCAGCTCCCGAGAACTAGAAGGTAGTAACTGCCACTCCACTCGACTCAAGAATCCCTACTGTACGGAGCATACACTGACACTTGTCAAGAAAACCCTCGGCATCCTCACTCAGCACCACTGAATGTCGGAGGCTAGAGCCTACCAATCCTCTCAAGATGACGCTGCTCATCGTCTGGCATAACTGGAACCACGAAGTCCTGAACTAGTGCAACTGATTGAGCTGGAGGTACTCCCGACGTCTGAAATCCCTTTACTACCTCCTCAGGTGTGCGAGCAGCAGGGGTCTGATTGCCGCCCCCGGGCTCTAAAGTAGCTGCTGCTATAGTGGCTGAAATTGCCTGAGCCAGGCCAGTGCAAACGGATAAGATCTGTGCCAAGACCTCCTGAAGACCCAGAATCACGATAGGCACAGCTGGTGCCTGAATAGGTACTACTGGAGTATCCCCAGCTGGAGCTTGATCCTGAGCTGGGGCAACTGGTGGATCAATGGGTGCTGCCCTGGCTGCCCTGCCTCTGCCACGACCGCGTCCATGGCCTCTGGTGGCATCAGTTGGTGGTACTGGGGGTCATCCGCCTCTTCTGATAGCGCAAGTCCTCACCATCTGTGAGAGAATAGAATAAAGACAAGTTTAGTGCTCGAATTAACAAGTTCTCACGACAAGAATTTCAAGAAGATGATGTTTTTTTTTACTAAAGGTTTTGCATCCTCTCGAGGATAAATATAGACGTCTCTTTACTGATCCGCGAGAATCTACTAAACTGGCTCATAACTTGCGAGACCATGTAACCTAGGCTCTGATACCAACTTGTCACAATCCCAACCCCAATCGTGATGCCGCCCAATCCAATGCTAGGCCATCCCGACCAATTAACCACCTTAACTCAATTCCTTATACTGTTCATTATTAATTAACATAGATAAATAACCAAGTAATAATACTAAAAGTCTGAAATAAGAGTTTAACATGCGGAATATCAAATAAAAACCTACTACATAGCCCATAAGAATCCGGTGTTACAAGTTTGAGCCTCTAATACAGGTTAATCAACCTAATACATGTCACTCGAGGGAATACTAAAATAAAAACATAGTATAGAGGGGAGAGATCAGGGCTGCGAATGCCATGCAGCTACCTCGATGCTCCCAGATATGCGTTGCTCAACAGAGAACCCTCACTCAGCCTTAGATGCACCTGGATCTGCACGCAAGGTGCAGGAAGTAATGTGAATACTCCGACCCAATAAGTAATATACATAAATAAAGATTGAGAATAAGAAATCATGGAAAACACAAAGTAATCTATATTGCGGCAATTAAATCAAGTAAAATGGAACCAATAAAACAGTGACATCGAAAGGTAGAAATGCTACGGAAAATAAGCAATTAAGCGACATATATAGAAAGATAATCATCACATAATATGGTACTCTATAGTACCCGCTGCGCGTACATCCCGATCCATTTATCTATCGTCGATGGCGCTCACTAGGGGTGTGCAGACTCCGGATTGGGCCCCTTACGGCCCAAGCGCAATATCAAGTCATCTCGTGGCATCAACTAGGCCCTCGACCTCATATTAATATTAATATAATACTACTGCGGTGTGCAGCCCGATCCCAAACTCAGTCCAGAAATCTCATAAGCCCCTCAGGCCACAATAATATAAAAATTCTCTGCTAAAACATCATTAGAAATATCATTTAATTTTTCAACTCTAGGTAAAAGTGGCTGAATTTGTAAAACAATATTAAATAGTAGAACTGAGTTTAAATAATGTGTCAAAATGGTGAGAAACCATTTGTAGCAATCCCCGAAGGGTTCAAACAGTTGGCACGAAGCCCAAATACGATGATAACAAGTAAATTTCAGTCAAGTGCGCAGTAAATTCGTCAACAGGGGTGGACTTAGTCACAATCCCCAACAGTGCTCTATCCCACGCTCGGTATCCGGCATGCAAGTTACCTCAATATAGCACTACGATGTCCAAATTTGGGTTTCAAACCCTCAGGACATCATTTACATCTATTACTCACCTCAATCCGGCCAAAGCTCTAGCTTGCTATGGTCTTACCTCTCAAATCAGCCTCCTCGCACGTCGAATTTGACCAAAACTACAACGAATACATTACAATATGCTAAGGGAACAAAACCCAATCGAAACAATCGAAAACTATCAAAATTCCCGAAATTAACAAAACCCGAGCCCCGGGCCCACTTCTCGAAACTCTTAAATTTTCACATAGTTAGACTCCTTATCTCCCCACGAGTTCATACATATAAAAAACACAAGGATCGAAGTTCAATTGACCCTTCAAATTCTAAATTTTAGCTCTCTTAAGTTCAAGCCCTAAATCACCATTTTTAGTCCATTAATTGCTTAAATTTCAGTCCTAATTCATGAAATAACACCATAGAATCGTGTTTTAGGTCCAAAATCCTTACCTTTTTGAAGTTCCTTGAAATCCCTCTACAAAATTGCTCAAAACCCACCAAGTCCGAAGTCAAAATGAATAAACGCTTCAAAAATCGCGAAGAAGGCCTTTAAATATCTTCTGCCTTGTCATAACCGCTTCTGCGATCAAAAACCTCTTCAACGGTCCTACCTTCGCATCTGTGGAATTCCTTAAGTTCAGCCTGACCACATCTGCGGTCCTATAGCCGCATCTGCGGCTCCGCGTGTACGGTCCCTATCCGCATCTGCGATCCCAACATTTCCCTTGCCTTTCCGCTTCTGCGACTTCCACCCCGCATCTGCGACGCCGCAGATGCAGTTCCGAATCCGATCTTGTGATACCAGGCTTCCTTCAGCCTTCGCGCTTCTGCGACTTCCTCCTCCACTCATATGATACCGCTTCTGCAGTCCCAATTCTGCAGAAGCGGAAATACCAGAAGCAGTAGGGTCTACAACTTTGCTCATCTCCAAAATTCTCCGTTAGCCATCCGGAATCACCCCGAGGCCCCCGGGACCTCAACCAAAAGCACCAATACATCCTAAAATATCATTCAAACTTGTCCTAATCATCAAAACACCTCAAACAACCCCAAAACCATCCAATTTCATCAAATTCAAGCCTAAGTTCTTCTAAAACTTTTGAAACATGCATTTGATAAAAAACCCAACCAAATCACCTCCGAATGGCATGAAATTTTACACACACATCCCAAATCACATAAAGAAGTTACAGCAACTCTCAGAATCCCATTCCGGCCCTCGGATCAAAATCTTACCCATTAACCGGAAATCACCGAATTACTAATTTCGCCAATTCAAGCCTAATTCTACACCGGACCTCCAAACCCACATCCGATCACGCTGCTAAGTCACAAATCATCCCCTAAAGCTAATCGAATCATCAAAAATGATATTCGAGCCCTCTAACACATAAGTCAACATCTGGTTGACTATTTCCAAACTAAGTCTTCCTTGAGGAGACTAAGTGCCTCATTTCTTACCAAAACCTAACCAAACCAACTCGATGACACAAGACACGGATAATAAAGTATAAGGAAGCAAAAAATGGAGAAAACGGGGCGGTAACTTATGAGACGACGGGTCGGGTCGTCACACAACCATCATTGGTTCGCTAAATGACCTTTTTACCCTTGAAGAAATACAACATATAGCACATAGGATGCATCAAGATGGTCTTTTATTTTGGGGTACACCTATCCTAGACGGACCCAACCCCTTTGTTGAGCCCCCTAAGTCAAATGCACATGATGCAACAAACGTTCCTAGTAGGGATCCGGCATGAGGTTATGTTATTCTAGGTTTAAACCTGGAATTGTGTTCTAGACCAGGCTTACCCGAGTGGACAAGTCGAGCCGAAGAGGGGGCAACGTACAAGGAGCACAAAAGTCTACTCGACCTTGTTGCTGGCCCAACCTCGTTCTATTTGGTATAATTCTAACAGAAAAAGTGCACAACGCGAATGTGTGCACCATTTTTAGAACACTCAGAGGGGTGGTGTAAGAAGGCATTTTAATATAATTCAAACAATATCAAAGAGGTAAATAAATGTCAATTAGAACATTAGGTCCACAAAATACAGTAATATCAATAATAAATAAATCAAAATAAAATCATATTAAAAAGTTCGAATTCTTGAACCACGAACTAGAGATTCTAGGGTAATATCGCCAGCAGAGTCGCCAGAGCTGTCATACCTCCTTTTTACCACACGGAAAGGGAGTATAAGGGAGTTTTTTCCAATTTAAGTAACAATCAAAATGAGATTATTT
This sequence comes from Nicotiana glauca, assembly GCA_026770625.1. Lineage (NCBI taxonomy): Eukaryota > Viridiplantae > Streptophyta > Magnoliopsida > Solanales > Solanaceae > Nicotiana > Nicotiana glauca. The sequence continues at coordinate 211,531 of MU723800.1, forward strand.
ATATTAAATTCAGAGTCACCACATGGGATAATTTATGGAGTCCCAAGTCACCGGTTTAAAATCCCGAATCGTGGAAATTGACCCTTATTTATGGTCTGCGAACACAGAAATCCGGGTAAGGAATTCCGTTAAATTGGGAGAAGATGTTAGGTATTCCCGGGTTCAATAATTTTTGCATGCTCGCTTTGATCATACTTGGATTAACCAAATTGTTTAATTACTCATTTTTAGAACCTATGTGCATTTGCCTCTTTTAATTAAGAAATTATCTTGAAACAGGTCACGCGCACATGTACCCATTTGCTTGGCGTGTCAAAAATCATGTCACGCGAACGTGTCCACAATTAATAACGCTTTGGTATTATTAAGAAAGTTTGGTCGAAGTTGTGCGAACACATATTTCGATTTTATTTTTTCTTTAAAAATCATAATTATATCACGCGAACGTGTCCACAATCACGATGATAGATCAAGCATAGTTACCAACACTACTGGCACTTCGATTCTTTTTGAGAAAAATTAGTTTGAACTCCATTTCCATTTTCATGTGTTTGGCACTTCTATGTTGATAGAAGAATTAAACTAAAAGATTTTGCATTACATGACACATAAATAAATTTAAAACTATTTAGGAGCACGCATAATCTTGTTGTTAACATCATTAATGTTCTTGCAAGAGGAAGTATACATCATAGAGAGTGTTGAGAAATGATTAAGCACGTACGAGACATAAATTTGCAATAGAGGAAAAAGGATTGAGGAAAAGAAATGAACAAGAAGAAATTGCAGCAAAAAAAATCAACTTTTCTATCTTACTTTGTTAGTAACGGAATAAGAAACTCAACTATTGCCAACAAGGCTACCTTAAGACCAAGGAATCTTGTAGTTCTAGTCTTCTACTTTCTTTTTACTCCTAACTCTTAACCCCAGGTGAAAAGACTACTCACCACTGACGAATTATTATTCGATCTCATAAAATTGTGCAATAGAAAGATAAAACAACTTGAAATCATTTCATTACTAATTTTTACTTAAGCTTTTCTAGCACAACAAATATATTTCAAGTTAAAACATTGATATCTTGACAAGATTTGCCACGGAAACAAAGCAGCAGAAGAAGAAAGAAATGAAAGAACTGACCTTCTATTGTTGAAATTCTGGAGCAAATACAATGAAAATAAAGCTCTAAAATAGCAAAACTCTAGAGCGAGCTACAGTCTAAGCATCTGGACCAGAATCGACGACCTAAACTGATTCAACTCGACTGGATTTGGGTAGTAATTTTGAGCTGATTTCCATGCGGATTTGGTGTAGTTTCAGGGAGTTTTGGAGCTGAGTTTACCACTGGGTTCGAACTCGATTTCGCCGGATTCAATGGAAGGTCTTCGGAGTTACGAGATGAAGAAATAGCAGCTGCTGGTTTGGCTCGTGTGTTTATTGTTGTTGTTGCAGCTTCTGAATAAAGGGTCGCTGGTTTTATTGAAGAAGAAGCAGAACGAATCCTAGCTCTTTTAGACTTAGGCGTTTTTTCATCGGCTAGGTTAAAGAAATGGGATGATAACAGGGGTCTGATTTTGGGTGTTCTGCGGCACTTCTTCAGGTCTAGGTCCCTAGGTTCTAGGGTATTAGAGTGTATATGTATAGGGTGCTTAATGTTAAGTCTTAGGGTTGAGTATTGGGCTTAGGTTATATGGGCCTTAAAATTGGGTCCAATATTGAAAATGGACTACAAAATTCAATAAGATGGGATAAACCAAACGAAAACTAACTCTTTCTTCTAAAATTGTATATAATTTATAATATAAAAATATAAAACTAATCTTAATTAGTGAATTGAACTATATTAAAACATGAAATTATTTTTGTGTTTTCAAGATTATATGAAAATAAAATAAGGTACTATTTTTGTATATATATTTTTAAAATTTATGAAAGATACATAAACTAAAATATTTTTTTGTAATTTTTATCTTTGTGACGAAATAAAGTAAAATAGTCAAAATTAGTTGAAATAGCGATATTAGGACTAAACTAAATATTTACATGCTAAAATATAAAAAATCTTTTGGAGGGTCAAAAATCACACGTCTACATTGGGTAATCACAATTTGAGTGTATATTGATTTGTTTATACATCATTTGAATAGTTTTGGATTGTTCGGCACCGATTTGGGGTTGAGCTCATCCTTAGACAGGAAGGTAGGTCTTGAGACGAGGTGGGTCTCCTTTCTAACCTTGTAACATGGAATTAACCCTATAAGTAAAATAAATTGATATGTGCTTTTAATTATGGGGGACTACGTACGCACGAGGTGACGAGAATCCATACATATCTAGCTATGCCTATGCTCGGGTAATTGTAACGACCTGGCCAATCGTTTCATGAGTTACCACTCCGTCTTTCCTATTTCTGATTCTTTACATCTTGTTTATCTTTATTATGTGGCGTCAGTTGGTTAGTTCGGGTTCAGAGTGATTCTGTAGAGAAATGAGACACTTAGTCTCTTAAGTTGGCCATTTAGTTGGAAAAGTCAACCGGAATTTAACTTGTGAGTAAAAAATCTAGGAATTTTCTTTTTACGCTTCAGATAGCTTTGTGAGGTTATTTGGGAATTAGGAACGTGTTCAGAATGTAATTTGGAGGTCCGTGGTAGATTTAGACTTGAATTGGTGAAATTAGAATTTTGGCGCTTTTCGGTTGGTAGTGAAAATTTTGATATTGGGGTTGGAATGGAATTTCAGGAGTTGGAGTAGGTATGTGGTATCATTTGGGGCATGTGTGCAAAATTTCAGGTCAATCAGACGAAGTGTGATAGACTTTTTGTTCGAATTCGAAATTTAGAAGTTTTTGAATCCTTAGGCTTGAAACCGAGGGTGATTTGATGTTTTGATATTGTATTGAGCATTCCGAAGGTTGGAACAAGTTTGAATGATGTTATAGGATGTGTTGGCATGTTTTGTTGAGGTCCCAAGGGTCTTGAGTGAGTTTCGGGTTGTTAACGGACTAGTTCTTGGTGTTGGAGAGATGCAGATTTGTTGGTTCTATTGCAGAGGGATTTTGTTCTTCGCGTTCGCGAAAGGACACTTGCGTTCGCAAAGGGATGTTGATAGCTTCAGGTGAGTTACTCTTTGTGTTCGCGAAGTATTCCCGGGTCCGCGATGAGGAAAGGCAGTTGGGGTCCCCCAGGAATTTGTATATCGTGTTCGCGTGGGAAGTGGTCTCGTTCGCGAAGGCCTTGTCAGCTGGAGCTTCTCGTTCGCGTGAAGAGTGTAGTGTTCACGTAATTGGAATTATTGGGTAGTGATTTTTTGTGCTTCACGAACGCGAGGTAGTGACTGCGTTCACGAAGATGGAACTGTCTGGACAGAAACTTTAAGTTCAAAAACGAGTGTTTAATCCATATTTTCAAAAACTCATTTGAGAGCTCGAGGGGAGGTGAATTTGGAGATAATTTTCAAAGGAGTAATCGGGGTAAGTGTTCTTCACCTTTTTTGGGTTAAATTCCATAATGTAGTCTTGATTCTTATCATTTAATTTGATAATTTGGGGTAAATATTGGGGAAAATGGAAGAAAATTGGAGAATGGGTTTTTGAGGATCTGGAAGGCTATTTGATGTCGGATTTTGATGAATTTGATAGGGAAAGACTCGTAAGTGAATGGGCTTCCTAGTTTTATGATTTTTATTAGATTTCGAGATATGGGCCCTAGGGTTCGGGTTTGACCAATTTCGGAATTGTTGATGTAATTTGATTATTTCCGCGTGGGCTTTGTTCCATTAGCATATGTTAATGTTATGGTTCTATTTTTTTGTTAGATTCGGGACATTTGGAGGCCGAATCGAGAGGCAAGGGCATCACAGGCTAGAGTTTGGCTTGGCTTGAGGTAAGTAATGCTTCCAAATTTGGTTCTGAGTGTTCAAAACTCTGAACATGTTCCTTATGATTACTATTGAGGTAACGCAAATGCCAAGTGACAGGCGTGTGGGCTTGCAATGTGAGAATCACAAACTGGATCATTCCTTGGCACTACTTAGTGACTCTTTCTTTCGGATATCTGTGTTGTAATTATGTGATTAAGTTAATGATCTATAAATCATGCTAATGATCATGTTAAGGCTTCACGCTAATACTGTCGAGACCCAAGAGGTCATTTCTTGTTATCACATCCTTATCTTCATTGATATCCAGTACTCAGCCATGTTCATGCATAATATATCATGCCTCAACTCGATTATTGTTATTTGGTATCATATCATTGTTCAGGCTAGTATCATGACATTTTGAGCCCCCGCGTGTGAGACTATAGAGAAATGATTGAGTGAGGTCAATAGGCTAATATTGAGTGGCAGTATGGGATCGGGCTGCACGCTGCAGTGAGATATTGAACATGCCTTCATTGGCTTATTATAGCGATTGGGATAAGAGAAGCCACTCCGGAGTCTTTACACCCCCATTGAGCGCAGTTGACATGGATATTGTCCGAAGTAATTATACCCAAAGATGGATATTCTCCATAGGGTTGGAATAGCTTTCCTCAGTACTGGGTGACTATAGTCAGTGAAGTATATACATTCCGAGATGGATCTTTCCTGGGTCGGATGGCCATATACAGTACAGAGTGGTTTAGCACTTGTGAGTGGAGGCATACGAAACATTGATCATGTCATTTGTGCATTGGTACTTAGAGATTTTCCTGAGATTTATGAGCTTTTATTTGAACTGCATGCATGTCTACTTTTCCGTACAGTTATTTGTATATGTGTTGTGGTTTGGTTCATCACTATCTGTCAATTCATAGTTTGGACTTGTTACTTACTAAGTTCGTGTACTCACGGTACTCGGGTCACGGTAGTGGCTACTCATTATATCAGCTGGAAACCTTTTCCTTGGAGATTATGAGGTAGCTACCTGGCAATCGCAGTTTCACCTTTTCCTTCCTTATATTTCTCTTAGTACATTTATTAGATATTCTCAGACTATGTAGTCTTGTTTATTTCAAACACTTGTAGTATTTTGTTCATGACTTAGTGACTTTCGAGGTCAGCCTTGTACCTTCTTTCCACTTATTTTGATTTCTACTTTTACCTTTTATCGAATTTCTATTAAAAATAATGTTTTTCTTAAAATATAGAGTATTTAGAAACAAATTAGTTGCCCTAGTTTCATGATTGGCTCCATCACGACCGGGTCGGATTTTGCGTCATGACATGATGGTATTAGAGCATAGGTTACATATGTCTCACAAGCCATGAGCAAGTATAGTAGAATCTCACGGATCAGTACGGAGTAGTCTGTGCTTATCCCCGAGAGGCTGTAGAACTATTAGGAAAAACTTTACATTCTTCAATTTTTGTCTTGCGAATCTGTTGATTCTGGAACTAAACTTCTATTATTATATTGTCTCGCAGATGTTGAGGACACGTGCTACCGGTCAGGACGGACGACCACCAGTTTGGGCCACTAGAGGCAGAGGGCGCGTTTGAGGCCATGGTAGGGGCAGGGGTATATCCCATACAGTAGCTAGGGCAGCACTTGCAGATCCACCCGCCACCCCAGTTCATGATCAGGCTCTAGCAGGGGATGCTCCAGCATCACCAGCTCAGGCACCGACTAAGCCTATTGTTCTTTCGGGTCTCCAGGAGACCTTTCCTCAGATTCTTACCATGTGCACTAGTCTTGCTTAGACAGTCGCAGTTTCTACTACAGCAACTACTTCTCAGGCGGGGGAGGCACTCAGACTCCCACCGCATGTACACACGAGCAGGTTGTTCATGGACTGTAGACACCGTAGGCACCACCAGCCCAGCCGGTTACACCTGCTCAAGATTATGTGGTTCTAGTTATGCCTAATGACGAGCAACATCGATCAGAGAGGTTTGGTAGATTTCAGCCATATACTTTCAGTGGTGGAAAGGATGAGGATGTCTAGGGTTTCTTGGATAAGTGTCAGAGGATGTTACGTGCAACGGGTATTCTAGAGACTAGTGGGGTCTCATTTACTATTTTTCAGTTTTCTACAGCTGCCTTTACTTGGTGGGAGACTTATGAGAGGCGTAGTCCTGTTGGTGCACCGCATGTTACCTAGCATCAGTTCTCCATTATCTTCCTAGACAAGTATGTACCACATTCCCGCATAGAGGAGCTGCGCAGGCAGATCGAGCAGCTGTATCAGGGGGATATGACCATGTTGCAGTATGAGATGAGATTCTCCGAGTTGGCCCATCATGCTATCTGGCTAGTTCCCACAGGTAAGGAGAGGATCAGGAGGTTCAATGATCACCTCAACTAATAGCTACAGATTTCTCTGACCAGAGAGAGAGTATCTGACGTTGCTTTGAGAAGGTGGTTGACATTGCTATAGAGATAGAGTCAGTTTGCCGCCAGGAGCGAGATAAGAGGGGAGGCCAAGAGATTTTGGGGATCTGGCAGTTTTGGTGGTGTTCCTTCGAGAGGTCAGCTTCAGCGCGGTAGAGGTCGTCCATTCAGACATGCTCATCCAGCCCGTTAGAGCCACCATGGTGGATCGGCCACCATGGTTCTCACAGCTCACAGCAGGGTCACTCGTCTCTCAGTGCCCTTCCAGCTCAGTGTTCGACTTAGGTACCATCAGTTCATGGCTCATCTGTGCCTAGTACTTCTAGTGGACATCCCGGTGCTTGGGGCTCCCTTCAGTCCCTACCGCCATTTTGCTGTGAGAGGCTTCTTCGAGTGTAGAGATTTGGGTTATAACAAGAGTTTTTGTCCCCGTCTTACTCGAGGTTCATCCCAGCAGAGGAGTCACCCTTCGACTTCCGCACCAATTTTTTCCCCACCCCCTTAGTCAACTCGGGTGGAGGTCAGTCATCTACGGGTCGCCATAAAGGGGGAGGTCGATCAAGTTGTGGTCAGGCACGTTTCTATGCCCTCCCAGCCAAGCCACATGCTATTGCTTCAGATGTTGTGATTATAGGTATTGTTTAAGTCTGCCACATAGATGCCTCTTTATTATTAGATCCCGGTTCCACTTTTTCATACTTGCCATCATATTTTGCCCATTATTTGGATACACCCTGCGAGTATCTTCATTCATATGTTCATGTATCTACTCTGGTGGTCGATACTATTATTGTGGACCATGTACATCGGTCATGTGTAGTGACTATTGGAGGTTTGTATACCCGGGTGGATCTTTTGTTGCTTAGTATGGTTGACTTTGATGTAATATTAGGCATAGATTGGTTATCTCTGTGCCGTGCTATTCTGAATTGTCATACTAAGATAGTAATGTTGGCTATGCTCGGGTGTGCCATGGAATGAGTGGCGAGGTTCGATTGATTTTGTTCCTAGTAATGTGATATCGTTCTTGAAGGCCCAACAGAATGTTGGGAATGGTTGTCTTTCTTATCTGGCCTTTGTGAGGTATGTTAGTGTAGAGACTTCTACCATTGATTCAGTTCCGGTAGTAAGGGACTTTTCGGATGTGTTTCCTGCAGACATACCGGGCATGCCACCAGACAGGGATATTGATTTCGGTATTGATTTGGTATCGGGCACTTAGCCCATTTCTATTCAACTGTATCGTATAGCATCGGCGGAGTTGAATGAGTTGAAGGAGCAGCTTGAGGAACTCCTTGATAAGGGGTTTATTCGACCTAGTGTGTCGTCTTAGGGTGCGCCTATCCTATTTGTGAAGAAGAAGGATGGCACTATGAGGATGTGTATTTATTATAGGCAGTTGAATAAGGTCACAATCAAGAATAAGTATCCTTTGCCTCGTATCAATGATTTATTCGACCAACTTCAGGGAGGGAGGGTGTTCTCTAACATTGATCTTCATTAAGGGATCACTAGTTGAAGATCAGGTACTCCAACATTCTTAACTCAACTTTCAGGACCCGATATGGTCACTATGAGTTCCTTGTGATATCTTTTGGGCTGACTAATTCCCTAGCAGCGTTCATGCATTCGATGAACAACATGTTTCATCTTTATCTTGACTCATTTATCATTATGTTCATTGATGATATCTGGTGTACTCACGTAGTCAGGAGGAGCACGCAGAGCATTTGAGAGTTGTTTTTCAGAGGTTGAGGGAGGAAAGATGTATGTAAAGTTCTCCAATGTGAGTTTTGGCTGAGTTTAATGGATTTCGTGGGGCATATGGTGTCCAGTTAGGGAATTCAAGTTGATCTAAAGAAGATAGAGGCAGTTCAGACTTGGCCCAGACTGTCCTCAGTTAGTAAGATTCGCGGCTTTCTTGGGTTGGCGGGCTATTACCATCGGTTCGTTCAGGTATTTTCATCTATAGCATCACCATTGACAAAATTGACTTAGAAAGTTCATGTGATCGGATGAGTGTGAGGTGAGCTTTCAGAAGCTCAAGACTGCCTTGACCACAACTTCAGTATTAGTTTTGCCATCAGCTACAGGTTCATAGACAGTGTAATGTGATGCTTTGAGGGTTGGTATTGAGTGTAGGTTAATGTAGGAGGGTAGAGTGATCTCGTCAGTTGAAGCCCCATGAGATGAACTACTATGTTCATGATTTGGAGTTGCATGCCATTGTACACGCGTTGAAGATTTGAAGGCAGTATCTCTATGATGTGTCTTGTGAGGTGTTTACTAATCATTGTAGCCTCCAGCACTTGTTCAAGCAGAAGGATCTTAATTTGAGGCAGCGGAGATATTTGGAGCTACAAAAGGATTATGATAGCACTATCTTGTACCATCTGGTAAAGGCCAATGTGATGGCCGATGCCTTGAGTAGAAAGGCAGTGAGAATGGGTAGTCTTGCGTTCATTCCTTTTGGTGAGAGACCCCTTGTATTTGATGTTCAGGCCTTGGCCAATCGATTTGTGAGGTTGGATATTTCGGAGCCCAGTCAGGTCTTAGCTTGTGTGGTTTCTTGATTTTCCTTATTTGATCATATCAAAGAGCGCCAGTCTGATGATCCTTATTTGCTCGTCCTTAAGGATAAAGTTTAGCGCGACGATGCTAGAGATGTGACTATCGGTGATGATAGGGTATTGAGGATGAAGGGCCGGATATGTGTGCCCAATGTAGATGGGCTTCGGGAGTTGATTTTAGAGGAGGCCTATAGCTTGCAGTATTCCATCCATCCGAGTGCCGCAAAGATGTACAAGAATTTGAGACAACATTATCGGTGGAGAAAAATAAAGAAGGATATTGTGGGATTTATAGCTTGGTGTTTTAATTGTCAGTAGGTTAAATATGAGCATCAGAGACCAGGTGACTTGCTTCAGCAGATAGATATTCCAGAGTGGAAGTGCGAGAGAATCACCATGGACTTTGTAGTTGGACTCCCACAGACTTTGAAGAAGTTTGATGCTATTCGGGTGATTGTGGAATGGCTGACCAAGTCCGCGCACTTCATTCCTGTGAGTACTACCTATTCTTCATAAAGGTTAGCACAGATTTATATCCGAGATATTGTTCGCTTGCATGGTTCCCTAGTTTCTATCATTTCAGATAGAGGTACTCAGTTTACTTCACAGTTTTGGTGAGCCGTGCAACGGAGTTGGGTACTCAGGTTGGGTTGAGCATATTTTTTCACCCTCGATGGATGGGTAGCCTGAGCGCACTATTTAGATATTAGAGGACATGTTGCGCGCTTTTGTCATTGATTTTGGAGGATCATGGGATCAGTTTCTACTACTCGCAGAGTTTTCTTATAATAACAGCTATCAGTCAAGTATTCAAATGGCTCCATATGAGGCTTTATATGGGAGACAGTGTAGATCTCTAGTTGGTTGGTTTGAGCCGGGTAAGGCTAGTCTTTTAGGTACAAACTTGGTGCACGATGTTTTTGACAAGGTGAAGGTGATTCAGGACCGGCTTCGTACAACGCAATCTAGACAAAAGAGTTATGCTGACAGGAAGGTCCGTAATGTGTCTTGCATGGTTGGAGAGAATGTTCTACTGAAGTTTTCACCCATGAAGGGTGTTGTGAGATTTGGGAAGAAGGGTAAATTGATTCCTCGGTTCATTGGGCCTTTTGAGGTGCTCCACAGGATTGGGGAGGTGGCTTATGAGCTTACTTTATCACCCAACTTGTCGAGTGTGCATCCAGTATTTCACGTTTCTATGCTCTGGAAGTATGTTGGTGATCCGTCACATGTTTTGAATTTTAGCACGGTTCAGTTAGATGGTGATCTGACTTATGATGTGGAGCCAGTGGTAATTTTGGAGCGTCATGTTCGAAAGTTGAGATCAAAGGATATAGCTTAAGTGAAAGTGCACTGGAGAGGTCGGCCCATGGAGGAGGCCACCTTGAGACTGAGCGGGAGATGCGCAGAATATATCATCACCTATTTGAGGCTTTAGGTATGTTTCTTGACTCGTTCGAGGACGGACGTTTGTATAAGAAGGGGGGATGTAATGACCCGACCGGTCGTTTTATGAGTTACCGCTCCGCCTTCCCCTTTTCTTCTTCTTCAGGTCATGTCCAGCTGTATTATGTGGTTTTGGATTGGTTGGTTCGGGTTCAGAGTGATTTTATAGAAGAACGAGACCCTTAGTCTCTTAAGTTGGTCATTTAGTTGGAAAAGTCAATCAAAAGTTGACTTCTGAGTAAACGATCTCGGAATTTGGTTTTTAGGATTCGAATATTTTTGTGAAGTGATTTGGGACTTAGAAGAATGATGTAATTTAGAGGTCCGTGGTAGATTTAGGCTTGAATTGGCAAAATTGGAAGTTTGGCGCTTTCCGATTGGTAGTGGAAATTTTGATATCTGGGTAGAAATGGAATTCCGGGAGTTGGAGTAGGTCTGCTGTATCATTTGGGGCGTGTGTGCAAAATTTCAGGTCATTCGGGCAAGGTTTGATACTTTGTGATCGAATTCGAAAGTTTTGGAATCCTTAGGCTTGAATCCGAGTTTGATTTGATGTTTTGATGTTGTTTTGAGTGTTCCAAAGATTGGAACATGTTTTAATGATGTTATGGGATGTGTTGGCATGTCTCCTTGAGGTCCCGAGGGCCTCGGGTGAGTTTTGGGTTATTAACAGACCAATTTTTGGTGTTAGATAGTTGCAGATTTATTGGTTCTATTGCTGAAGGATATTGTTCTTCACGTTCACGAAGGGATGTTGAGAGGGCCCGGTGATTTACTCTTCATATTCGCGACGTATGTCCCGCATTCGCAAAGAGGAAAGGCAGTTGGGGACCCCCAGGAATTTGTGCATCATGTTCGCGAAGGCCTTGTCAGCTGGAGCTTCGCATTCGCGTGAAGAGTGTCACGTTCGCGTAAGAGGAATTATTGGGCAGTGATTTTTTGTTCTTTGCGAACACGAGGTAGTGACTGTGTTCGCGAAGAAGGAAGCGTCTGAGAAGAAACTTTAAGTTCAAAAATGAGGGTTTAGTCCATATTTTCGAAAACTCATTGGAGAGCTCGGGAGGAGGTGAATTTGGAGAGGATTTTCAAATAAGTAATTGTGGTAAGTGTTCTTCAATATTTTTGGGTTAAATTCCATAATCTAGTCATGATTCTTATCATTTAATTTGAGAATTTGTTGTAAAAATTGGGGAAAATAGAACAAAATTGATGAATGGATATTTTGGGATTTTGAGGGCCGTTTGATGTCGGATTTTGATGAATGTGATATGGGTAGACTCGTGAATGAATGATATCATATCATTGTTCGGGCTAGTATCATGACATTTTGAGGCCGTGTGTGAGAGACTGGAGATAAATGACTGAGTGAGGCCAAGAACCTGATATCTAGTGAGAGTATGGGATTGGGTTTCACGCCGCAACGAGTTATTGAACATGCCATCATGGGCTTGTTATAGCACTTGGGCTAAGAGAAGCCCCTCCGGAGTCTTTACATCCCAGTGAGCGCAGTTGATGATATTGAGGGATGGATCTTCCCTGGACATTGATCTTGTCCGAAATAATTATACTCGGAGATGAGTCTTCTCCATAGGGTTGGAATAGCCTTCCTCTATACTGGGTGACTACGGCTAGTGAACTATATACATTCTGGGATGAATCTTCCTTGTGCCGGATGGCTATATATAGTACTGAGTGGTTGAGCACTTGTGAGTGGAGGCATACAGAACATTGATCATGTCAGTTGTGCATTGGTACTTAGAGATTTTCCTGTGATCTATAATCTGTACTAGTTATAGCGTATTTACTTACTGCTGAGCTTTTATTTGAACTGCATGCATGTCTACTTTTCCGTACAGTTATTGGTATATCTGTTGAGGTTTGGTTCATCACTACCTTTCAGTCCATAGTTTGGACTTGCTACTTACTGAGTTGGTGTACTAATGTTAGCCTTTACATCTTGTGTAAAGATCCAAATATCTTGGGTCACGGTAGCAGCTGCTAATCATATCAGTTGGAGACCTTTTCCTTAGAGATTGCGAGGTAGCTGCCTAGCGATCGCAGTTCCATCTACTCTTTCCTTATCTTCCTCTTAGTACATTTGTTGGATATTCTTAGACTATGTAGTCTTGTTTATTTCCGTCACGACCCAAACCACTGCACTGGTCGTGATGGCGCCTCTCGTGAAGACGAGGCCAGCCAACTAACCCAACTCGTCTTTTCAAAAATAGTTAAACATAAATAAACAGCTTAAATATGACTTGATAATATTAATTAGTGGAAATACAACCCAAAACAACCCTAATCGGGGTGTCACAAGTGACGAGCATCTATCAGAATGTAAATCCACTACAAGGTCTAAAATATACAAAACCGGAATAATGAACAAAAGAGAGAAAATAGTGCTGCTAATGCTGGCAGTCACCTCCTTAACTCATATAACTCTGCCTCTGATCGGCCAAAACCCGCTACCGGGTGAATGGATACCTGCATCTGCACACGAGGTGCAGGGAGTAAAGTGAGTACTCCAACTTTGTGAGCAATAAAAGTAAACAACAACTGAGCAGTAAGAAATGACGTAAAGCAAACAATCATGTTGTATAGAAGCAGGGTACAATTCTTTGAGAAATCAGTGAAGCTGTGAAATCTTTAGAATTTTCTTGGCTTAGTTCAAATCCCGTTTGAAAATGATCTATGCAATAGTTTCGAAATGATTTCAAAACAGTTAGTGCCGATAAACACAGAAAATCCGCCCCTCGGGCACAAATACCACAATATAACAGGTAAAAAGCCAAGTAAATATGCAAGATGAGCACATAAAAGTTTGCCCCTTGTGCAATATCTCAAAACATTGCTAGCCTCTCGGGCTCACTCTCAAAACACTCTCAGAACACTCTCATCCCCTCAGGCTCTCTCTCTCTCTCTCAGATCACTCTCAGAACAACATAATATAGTAACCGCTGCGGCGTGCAGCCCGATCCACATCTCACTGCGGCGTGCAGCCCGATCCATATATCGTCAACGGCTCTAACTGGGGGTGTGCTGACTCCGGAAGGGGCCCCTTACGGCCCAAGCGGAATATCAAGCCACCTCGTGGCATCATCACTCGACACTCGGCCTCATCATCACTCAGCACTTGGCCTCACATCACTCAGCACTCGGCCTCGCATCACTCAAGCCACCTCGTGGCATATCAAGTATCCCAGGCCCTCGGCCTCATATCACTCAGCATATCCTCACATATGGCCATCGGCCTCACTCAGTCCAAAAATCATCACAAGCCCCTTAGGCATTTGTAAAACAGTAGTTCTCAGCCCAAAATAATATTTAGAAATATCATTTAAATTCAAATTTGAGTAAAATTTGGCTGAGTTTGTAAAACACTAGATATCAACAGGACTGAGTTCAAATAATACGTCAAAATAGTGAGGAAACAGTGATAAAATCCCCAAAAGGTTCAAATAATTGGCACGAAGCCCAAATATGGAAATCAGCCCAAATCATGATAATAACAAATAAGTTTCAGTCAAATATGCGATGAAATCATCAATCAGGACGGACCAAGTTACAATCCCCAATGATGCTCTACCCCACGCTCGATATCCAGCATGCAAATCACCTCAATATAACACTATGATGTGCAAATCCGGGGTTTCAAACCCTCAGGATATCATTTACAAACATTACTCACCTCGAACTGGCGAAATCTCTACCTTGTCACACCTTTGCCCCTCAAATCGGCCTCCACGCGCGTCGAATCTATCCAAAATCAGAGCGAATACATCACAATATGCTAAGGGAACAAAGCCCAAGCGAAAAGAATCAATAACGGGCACAAATCCAGAAATTACCAAAACCCGAACCCCGGGCCCACTTCTCGAAACTTAGAAATTTTCACATCAATAGATTCTTTAACCCCTCAGGAGTTCATACATACTAAAAGTTAAAATCCGACCTTAAATAGTCCCTCAAATCCCCAAATCAAATTTCAAAATCTTAAGCCCTAGTTCTTCAATTTTAGGCTTAATTTCCATGAATTTCTAGGTGGATTTCACAATATAATCGAGTTTTAAGAGCAAGATTCTTACCTCAAGTCGTTTCCCCTTATATCCCTCTTTAATTTCCTCCAAGAATCTCCAAAAACGAGCAGCCATGGGTGAAAATAAACTCATTTTCGCGAACAGGTCGACTTTAAAAACACTCTGCCCAGGCAATATTTTCTTCTATGCGATCGCGGGAAAACCTTTGCGATCGCGAAGCACAAAAATCAAATCCCAGAATTAACCCGATGCGAATGCAACAGGTCTTATGCGGATGCAATGTACAGCAAAATTACCCTATGTGATCGCGAACAACCTCCGCATTCGCGATGAACAATTTCCAAGCAATACCTCAGGCCCCTTTTTACTCTATGCGAACGCGGCCTTAGCTATGTATTCGCGAAGAACAAATTCCACCCAACTATGCGATCGCATCCCAACTTGTGTGAATGCAAAGAACAAAAAGCTGGACTGCCCCTAAAGATTCTTTGCGATCGGAATTGCACCTATGCGATCGCAATGAACAAAAATACCTGTAACTGAAGCCTGCAATTTCTGCTATCTTTTAAGGCACAAAATGGTCTGACTGACCATCCGAAACTCACCCGAGGCCCTCGGGACCTCAACCAAACATACCAACATAATCCAGATCATCATTCAAACTTGTTCCAATCATCAAAACACATCAAACAACATTAAATTACTCAAAACTCATCGAATTCAAGTCTAAGTTTTCCAAAAACTTCCAGATTACACTTTCGATTAAAAATCCAAACAAACGATGTCCGAATGACCTGAAATTTTGCACACACATCACAAATGACATAATGAATCTATAGCAACTCTCGGAATTCCATTCCGACCCTCGGATCAAAATCTCACGTATCAACCGGAATTCGCCAAAATACTAACTTCGCCAATTCAAGCCTAATTCTACACCGGACTTCCAAAACCAATTCCGATCACGCTCCTAAGTCAAAAATCGCCTAACGAAGCTAACCAAATCCTAAAAACTCCGATCCGAGCTCATATACAAATAAGTCAACTCTTGGTCAAACCTTTCAAATTCAAAGCTTTCTACTGAAACTGTTCTTTCAAATTCATTCCATATTTTCCTGAAAACCAAAACCACCGTTCTACGTTAGTCATAATACATAACATGGGGCAAGTTATGCCCGAGAACTAGCGATCAAAGTGCAAAAGCTCAAAACGACCAGTCGGGTCGTTACATCCTCCCCCACTTAAGCACACGTTCGTCCCCGAACGTACCCAGAGTTGTTCTAAAAGCCAACCAATCACTGAATAACCTTACCAAGCATATACCCGGGGGTGATCTCATGTCACCCTATCTCATATAGGTCCGATAACACATTTTAACCAAAATCACACAATCCAGTCTAGCCTATAAATCATGATACCACATTTCACTTTCCGAAATCATACACAAGATTAGAACCTCACATCTTTATTCAGAATAAGCCCGAACCAGCTGTAATAATGCATACCTGCAACCTCGGCTGCAATCATATGATATACCACATAACTCAAACACTGGAAACGATAACTGCTATTCACAGCAACTGCACACAAGACCCGAATACCGGTAGGAAACCTCTTATCAAATAAGGTCTTAACACTTCTATATACTGCTAATGATAAATGAAACATACAATAAACTGTAACCATCTCTCAGGTCAACCATTCATGAATTCATTTCCCTTTTGGCTAATACCACAACAGACTTCCGAGTCGAACCTCGATATTATCCATCTAACAAGCTGAAATTAAATCTGTTCGCATTCATTAATGACCCCAATGATCACCTCGAATCCAGCACACCAATTTAGTGACATGACACATCAATACAAGACTAAGCCACAACTTGCATGATTCGCGCACCAATAAGAAACGGTCTGAACATACTCAAATCATAAAAATAACCCGAACGAAAGAGTTGTACCTCAAGCTCATCGGTACCATCATAACACTAAGCTGAGACCTCGTCTCACATCATAGAAGTAGAATACATGAATCTACCCCGAAAGGTCATATCACCACGTAGCCTCGCTACAATGCACGATCCTGTCCAAACACTATTACACATGAAACACCTCAAGTCACTATGCTCAAAATCGACAGCCACGTACAATTTGATGTCTGGAACCAAAGCAAACCATTACACCCATGGTGAAACAAATAACATACACCACGCAACCCGATAGGACATAACCGATACGCCGTTCACTAAGCAACGCTCAATTACTCTTCCTGCTCGAATTCCACTAAGAGATCCCAATTGAACCGCACCATATAACATCTCACAATATGGAAAGGTAACTCATAGATCTCCCCAGATTACTGATAAGCTCAACAACTGTCGAATCAATACCTCCCTCAACAATGCCATTCGGAGCCAACCCAGCCGACTCAAGATAGAACACTCACCCACATTGGCCTGCTAACGAACTCCATATCGAGAAATCTTGAAGCTGCTCCTTCTACCTCTATAACTCTACCGCTGCTATATGATACGATACAAGGCACTAAATCCACACTAAAATGCACAACCTTGCCCGGCAACATGCCCAACCACAAGAAGCACCTCTGAGAAGTCCCTCACCACCGGAGCTGAATCAATATGAGAAGACTTAGCACTGACACTCGTGACAAGACCACAAATAAAAAAGGCAATCCTTCCCAACCGTCTGCTAGGTCTTCGAAATATAAATATCCCCAATAGGACATAATCTGACGAACGTTGCCACTCAATCGTGGCATTTCCCGACATAGCCATCTGCGCCATCTCATCGCAATAGTCCAGAATAACACAACACGAAAACAACCAGTTTGAACCTAATGTCACATCCAAAATCTAATATCTCAAGAAACAAAAGGCCCGCTCGGGTCTCCAAACCCCGATAGTCACTAAACAGTGCCGATGCACACGATCTACAACCAAATATAGCCTGGATACGAGAATTTCCGATCTCCAATTCCATGTAGCACACAAATCACCATACCTAACCCCAAATTCCACCGTCCGAATAGATATCACACCTCAGGTACCCAGTCATTCCAGGAAAGATATTCTAAAATTCCCATGTGCCATACAAGCAACTCGAATATCAGCAGTCGATCCAGCCTGAAAGTACCGCAATACTACTGAAGTGCCATCAACTTAATCACATTGCCCTTTTTCTGAAACCTATACTCTCGTCAAATCACTTCCAAATAACAATAC
This sequence comes from Nicotiana glauca, assembly GCA_026770625.1. NCBI lineage: Eukaryota > Viridiplantae > Streptophyta > Magnoliopsida > Solanales > Solanaceae > Nicotiana > Nicotiana glauca. The sequence continues at coordinate 229,141 of MU723800.1, forward strand.
TATTTCCTTATATTCTGAGGTCACCGCTGCCAAAAAGTGTTATGAACTTCCTTTCAAAACTGAACTGAGACCTTATACACGCAAATCCTGATCCTCCACAACATACCGCATATACCATACCATCCAAATAACAGGAAAACTTTTATCTCCCTTCCGAGCCACAGACATCTACGTACTCAACTAGTCAAGAACTTCCATTGATTCAATCTAGAAGAAAAATCATTGCACATCCCTTGCCTCTCATATTCGTAGAAAATGTAACTCTCCACCATGGTAGAAATCAACAAAAACTCTCCCAATTCCGTTTGCACAAATTAAACTGCCAGAATTGAATCTTTCTAACTAAACCAAGCTAAGCAAGCCATCAAAACCCACGAGCAGTGCTGCAAAATACCTGTAAGAACCTATGAGCCACTGAATACTCTCTTAAATATTCCCAAAAACATCACAGTCCCGAATACTTTAATCTGAAGAACTTCCTGCGAATCCGAATCCGTTACCTTTACTTTCCTAATACTGATACGTAGAACCCCATAATTAACATAGAAATACCACAAATATGAACCTCTTCCAATGAAAACACAGTTTCTAACCACATACACAACCTTAAGATACCTTATTGCTTCCTGTAGAATCTTGAACACATTATAACCATTCTCGAAAGTCATTCACTCTTGTTCAAACTACAAATTACCTTACCTAACAAACAGAACCACTCGTGCCTCGTTGGCACTCCGATACCGCAAAATGGAATCCTTATCCTAATGCAACCAAACAACTTCCTGCTCTATGTACCGAGCATTCTTTACCAACAACACTCTAGACATTCTGTGATTCTCATACTCTATGAAGCATAATATAACCTTTGTCAAACTTTTCCTCTATTCTAGCAATATCTAGTTCACTCGCACGCCCCAAACTGGAACTAACATAGCACCTAACCGTGCAATCAACTGCTCACATCAGACTCCCCCCACTTGACTCGAAGCCATAGATCAAGATACACTCAATAATTCATAACACTTTTACTCCATTGATGCCACAAAACCTTAGTGAGGTTAAACTCAAATCATTTATAAGTTTGTAAAAACACAGATCATCCAGTACTGTAAATCTTCTGCAAATCTCGCGTTCATCACCGCAACAGTTAAGTCCACTCTCTTAAGCGACCTTCAAATTTCAACATGTACCCTTCAATTACACATGAGATCTTCTAACATACATATAAGGATCACACCACTTCAGAACACTCCGCAGGGGATAACCCACCTACTTCGCCTCAATATAAAATTTTCGAATAGCTTCCACCGTCATACACATTACACAGTTACTTAGTCTTCTTGAGTCTGAACTCATACCGCAATATGAAATTTACTTCACCCCCAACTAGGAGACACGAAAAGACTCTTCACATGCCCATAACTAGGAGTTACGCATCCAGTCACGGTGGAAATCATACACTTAATAGTTCACCTATCATCCAGCAGACCTTCCTCGTCACTTCCAAGTTACATAAATACATCTCGTAGTACTAACATACTCATCACATAGCTATCCAACCGTCACTTCCACTAATAGGGACAATGCCGAACATATAAGTTCAAAATACTTGCTCATACCATCAGCACCTCGGTGCTCAAGCAATAGGCAAAGATCCGGCCTTAAGTCCTCTAGACTGGCGCAACATAAACTCACAGAGATTACATCTCGCCCCTCGATCGGGAACTACAGGCCATCAAGGCACATCTAATACCGAGCGCTCATGCATGCATACAAACACGTGGAAGGAATTTTAAGAGTTACATTTCAAGCTGAATCAAGGACGCACGATAAGAATTCCAAGAATGTAAGTTTACCTAAAGGTTCTGCAGCCTTCCGAGGATAAGTACAGACGTCTCCGTACCAATCCACGAGACTCTACTAAACCTGCTCATGACTCGTCAGACCTAGTAACCTAGGCTCTGATACCAACTTGTCACGACCCAAATCGCCGCACTGGTCGTGATGGTGCCTCTCGTGAAGACGAGGCCAGCCAACTAACCCAACTCGTCTTTTAAAAAATAGTTAAATATAAATAAACAGCTTAAATATAACTTGATAATATTAATTAGCCAACACAGCCCTAATCGGGGTGTCACAAGTCATGAGCATCTATCAGAATGTAAATCCAATACAAGATCTAAAATATACAAAACCGGAATAATGAACAAAAGAGAGAAAAATGGTGTTGCGAACGCTGGCAGTCACCTCCTTAACTCATATAACTCTGCCTCTGATCGGCCAAAACCGGCTACCGGCCAGGGAGTAAAGTGAGTACTCCAACTTAGTGAGCAATAAAAGTAAATAACAACTGAGCAGTAAGAAATCACGTAAAGCAAACCATCATGTTGTATAGAAGCAGGGTACAATTCTTTGAGAAATCATGGAAGCTGTGAAATCTTTAGAATTTTCTTGGCTCAGTTCAAATCTCATTTGAAAATGATCTATTCAATAGTTTCGAAATGATTTCAAAACAGTTAGTGCCGATAAGCACAGAAAATCCTCCCCTCGGGCACAAATACCACAGTATAACAGGTAAAAAGGCAAGTAAATATGCAAGATGAGCACATAAAAGTTCGCCCCTCAAGCAATATCTCAAAACAGTGCCAGCCCCTCGGGCTCACTCTCAAAACACTTTCAGCCCCTCAGGCTCTCTCTCTCTCTCTCTCTCTCTCTCTCTCTCTCTCTCTCTCTCTCTCAGATCACTCTCAAAATAACATCATATAGTAACTCCTGCGGCGTGCAGCCCAATCCACATCTCGCTGCGGCGTGCAGCCCAATCCATATATCATCAACGGCGCTCACTGGGGGTGTGCAGACTCCGAGAGGGGCCCCTTACAGACCAAGCGCAATATCAAGACACCTTGTGGCATCATCACTCGGCACTCGGCCTCATCATCACTTAACACTAGGCCTCACATCACTCGGCACTCAGCCTCACATTACTCAAACAACCTCGTGGCATATCAAGTATCTCAGGCCCTCGGCCATATCACTTAGCATATCCTCACATATGCCCCTCGGCCTCACTCAATCCAAAAATCATCACAAGCCCCTCGGGCATTTGTAAAACAGTAGTTCTCAGCCCAAAATATCATTTAGAAATATAATTTAAGTTCAAATCTGAGTAAAATTTGGCTGAGTTTGTAAAACAGTAGATATCAACAGGACTGAGTACAAATAATACGTCAAAACAGTGAGTAAGCAGTGATAAAATCCCCGAAGGGTTCAAATAATTGGCACGAAGCCCAAATATGGCAATCAGCCCAAATCATGATGATAACAAATAAGTTTCAGTCAAATACGCGGTAAAATCATCAATCAGGACGGACCAAGTCACAATCCCCAACGGTGCTCTACCCCACGCTCGCTATCCGGCGTGCAAGTCAGTCACCTCAATACAGCACTAGGATGTGCAAATCCGGGGTTTCAAACCCTCAGGATATCATTTACAATCATTACTCACCTTGAACTAGCAAAATCTCTAGATCGCGACACATTTTCCCCTCAAATCGGCCTCCACGCACGTCGAATCCATCCAAAATCAGAGCGAATACATCACAATATGCTAAGGGAACAAATCCCAAGCGAAAACAATCAATAACGAGCACAAATCCTGAAATTACCAAAACCCGAGCCCCGTGCCCACTTCTCGAAATTTAGAAATTTTCACATCAATAGATTCCTTAACCCCTCACAAGTTCATACATACCAAAAGTTCTCAAATCCGACCTCAAATGGTCCCTCAAATCTCCAAATCAAATTTCAAAATCTCAAGCCCTAGTTCTTCAATTTTAGGCTTAATTTCCATGAATTTCTAGGTGGATTTCAAAAAATATAATCGAGTTTTAAGACCAAGATTCTTACCTCAAGTCATTTCCCCTTGAATCCCTCTTTAATTTCCTCCATGAATCTCCAAACACGCAACCATGAGTGAAAATAAACCCATTTTTGCGAGCAGGTCGACTTTAAAAACATTCTGCCCAGGCAATATTTTCTTCTATGCGATCGCGGGAAAACCTTCGCGATTACGAAGTACAAAAATAAACTCCCAAAATTAACCCTATGCGAACATAATAGGTCTTATACGAACGCAATGCACAACAAAATTACCCTATGCGATCGCGCACAACCCTCCGCGTTCGCGATGAACAATGTCCAAGCAATACCTCAGGCCCCTTTTTACTCTATGCGAACGTGGCCTTAGCTATGCGTTCGAGAAGAACAAATTCCACCCAACTATACGATCGCATCCCAACTTGTGCGAACGCAAAGAACAAAAAAATGGACTGCCCCCAAAGCTTCTTTGCGATCGTAATTGCACCTATGCGATCGCAATGAACAAAAATACCTGCAACCGAAGCCTGCAATTTCTGCTATCTTTTAAGGCACAAAATGGTCCGATTGACCATCCGAAACTCACCCGAGGCCCTCGGGACCTCAACCAAACATACCAACATAATACATATCATCATTCAAACTTGTTCCAATCATTAAAAAACGTGAAACAACATTACATTACTCAAAACGCATCGACTTCAAGCCTAAGTTTTCCAAAAACTTCCGGAATACACTTTCGATAGAAAACCCGACCAAACGACATCTGAATGACCTGAAATTTTGCACACACATCAGAAATGATATAACGAAGCTACAACAACTCTCAGAATTCTATTCTGACCCTCGGATCAAAATCTCACCTATCAACCGGAATTCACCAAAATACTAACTTCGCCAATTCAAGCCTAATTCTACACTGGACTTCCAAAACCAATTCCGATCGCACTCCTAAGTCACAAATAACCTAACAAAGCTAACCAAATTATAAAAACTCCGATCCGAGCTCATATACGAATAAATCAACTCTTGGTCAAAACTTTCAAATTCAAAGCTTTCTACTGAAACTGTTCTTTCAAATTCATTCCAAATTTTCCTGAAAAACAAAACCAATGATCTATGTTAGTCATAAAACATAACACGGGGAAAGTCATGCCCGATAACTGGTGATCAAAGTGCAAAATTTCAAAAGGACCAGTCGGGTCTTTACAATTTCGAACAGTTATAGTATTTTGCTGATGACTTAGTGACAACCTAGGTTGGGGTTGTACTTTCTTTCAGCTTGTTTTGATTTCTACTTTTACCTTTTATCGGATTTCGGTTATAAATATTATTTTTCTTAAGTTTTAAATGAAATATGAAGTATTTGGAAATAAGTTGGCTGGCCTAATTTCACAATATGCGCCATTATAACTGGGTCGGATTTTGGGTCGTGACAGTAATCTAGGTCTATATTATTCCTTATTGATAGCATTGTGTATTTATGTTTGTGTGCTGACTGAGAAGAAACAAGATTGAGGTTGAGTAATAATTTCCATGAAAGAGTTGAAATTTGAAGAATTTAAGATTTAGAAGATTTCATTTGAACTTCGAGATTTCGAAAAGAATTGAGAAATATTATAATAGCTTAAAAATCTATGTGTAACCGCATTGTACGTATGTTTCGTTCCGTTTGACCCTCGCCAATGCACAATTTATATTTATGTTGGATCGGGCCGAACGTCCTCAGTGGAATTTATATGTAATAATAGAACTGGAAACCAATTTATAATTTGTATAAATACGTTGTTTGACAAATAACATATTTTAAATATATAAAGTGCTTACGGTTCTTAATATGATGAAGGAATTGTCTAGTTATTTCTTGTTCTGAGTTTTATTTTTATCTCTATATATAATGCCTTATTAAAATCTCACATTATTATTGTCACGACCCAAACCCACCTGGTCGTGATAGCGCCTCTCGTGAAGACAAGGCCAACCAGCAGAACATAAACACTTCTTTTAACAAGTTCTTAGCATAAACGGGGCTAAATCATAGTTACTGAATGATCATAAGTGCGGAAATAAAATGTAACATTACGGGGAAAAACCATCCCAAACTCAGCCCGGTGATCGGGGTGTCACAAGTCATGAGCTACTACAGAGTTTAAATAAAATACCACAAGTCTATATCTAGGAACATAGTCCGAAGATAACATAAATACAGAAGATAAGGAAGAAAACGGGGTTGTGGACGTCGACAGCTACCTCGTCTCTCCGGGTCCGCCTGGTCTGGAAGGAATCAGCCTCAGGAACGAACTCAGCTATGTCTGTATCTGCACACATGGTGCAGGGAGTAATGTGAGTACTCCGACCCAGTGAGTAATAAAAATAAATAATGACTGAGAACATAAAATCCCATAAAGGCACAAGTAATGCTATATCAAGCGGTAAAACCAGATAAACAGTAAAACCAGTGAAATGTAGCAAGAAATTCTCTTTGAAAACAATTAAAACAATTATGCTCAACCAGTAAGAAATGCTCAAAGAACTGCCCCTCGGGCATGATTGTTGTTCCTGGTCAGTCATTGTTACCTGACTGGTCAGCCATTGTTACCTGACCAAAATGCGTATTACAGTGCCATCGTTACCACTGGTCAGGCATTGTTAGCTGACTGGTCAGTCATTGTTACCCGACCAAAACGCGTATAACAGTGTCATTGTTACCACTGTCTAAATTTAATCACTCTAGATGGGTACCGCGCTCACTGTGGGTGTGCAGACTCCGGAGGTGCTCCTACAGCCCAAGCACTATCAACAAGGCCTGGTCTGAACAATATCAATACAAGGCCTGAAAGCCTGCTTACAATACACTCGAGGCCTGAAAGCCTCCTCACATCACTCAGCATGCCCTCACATAAGGCCCTCGGCCTCAATCAGTCCAAAAATAGTCAAAAACTCCTCGGGCATCAGTAAAACAATAATACTCAGCTCGAACAACAGTTCAAATATCAGTTAAAACTCCAAGGTTGAGTAAAATATAGCTGAGTTCATGAAACAGTGTAATAGCAATGTACTGAGTTCAAATAATATTTTAAATAGTGAGGGAAACAGTGATGATAACTCATAAGGAGTTCAATAGTCGGCAATTATCCCCAAATATGGCAATAAGCCAAAGTCATAGTGGAAAACAAAAAGTCATATCTAAATACGCGGTAAAATATCATCCGGATTGGACCAAGTCACAATCCCTAGTAGTAAATGACCCCGCACTCGCCATCGAACGCGTGTCACATCTCAACACAGCACCAAGTTGTGCAAATCCGGGGTTTCAAACCCTCAGGACATCATTTAAAATCATTACTCACCTCTAGCCGGTCAAAAGTCTAGCTCGCTAAGCCTTTTCCCCTCGAATCGCCCCCCTCACGCGTCGAATTTGATAAAAACCACAAGGAATGTGTTACAATAGGCTAAGGGAACATAACTCAATCGAAAATACTTGAAAAACGTCGAAAATCACGAAGTTGTCAAAACTCGAGCCACGGGCCCACTTCTAAAAAAATTACGAAATTCACATCATCGGATTCCTCGTCTCGCCATGAGTCTATACATATCAAATTTACCAAAATCGGAGCCCAAATGCCCCCCTCAAATCCCAAATTTTCGTTTTAAAAATCAAGCCCTAGTTCTTCAAAATTTTTACCCAATTTTTCCAAGAATTAAAGGTTGATTCTTCAATAAAATGATGTTTCTAGGCCATAGGACTGACCTCCAATCGATTCCCAGTCAAAAATCTCTAAAACCCCCGTCAAAACCTCTCAAGCTCGATCAAAAATGGTGGAAATAACATAACCCTCGCGGATGAAAATGATATAAACTCTTACTGGCCTTCATGGGTTTCCGCTTCTGCGGTCCCCACGCCCGCTTCCGCGTGACCGCTTCTTCTGTCCTTGTCCGCTTAAGCGGAATTTCATAAATCACCTGGGTCGCTTCTGCGACACAATTTTATCGCTTCTGCGAAATCTCCCTCCAAGTCTAAACCACTTCTGCGACTTCTGGTCTGCTTCTGCGGACTCGCTTAGGCGAAAATACTTCCTTCTGCGGAACTGCTCAACCTCAACCTCTTTCGCACCTGCGATGCCGTCTTCGCTTTCGCGCAACCGCATCTGCGATCTCCTTTTTGTAGATGCGGAAACACCTGCTGCAACCAAAAACATGCAATTTCCAACTTCCAATTCCTTCCGCTAGCCACCCGAAATCACCCCGAGGCCCCCGGGACCTCAACAAAAGGCACCAACATATCCCCAAACATCATATGAACTTGTTCCAACCTTCAAAACACATTGAACAACACTAAAATCATCAATTAACATCGGATTCAAGCCTAAGTTTCTTCAAAACTTCCGAAACACGCATTCTATCAAAAACCAAACCGAAACACCTCCGAATGACCTAAAATTTTACCCGCACATCCAAAATCACCTAACGGAGCTACGACAACTCTCATAATTCCGTTCCGACCCGCGGATAAATATCTGACCTACCAACCGGAACTCGCCAAAATACCAATTCAAGCCTAATTCTACACCGGACCTTCAAAACCAATACCGATCACACTCCTAAGTCATAAATCATCCCCCGAAGCTAACCGGATCTTTAGAAATCACATCCGAGCCCTCTAACTAAATAGTCAACTTCTGGTTGACTTTTTCCAAAACAACATTTTCTTAAAGAGACTAAGTGCCTCATTTCCATCTAAAATAAATTCAATTTGACTCGATCACCTCAAATACCGATAAATAAGCATAGAGAAACATAATATGGGGGAAATGGGGCGGTAACTCACGTGAAGACGGGCCGAGTCATCACAATTATAATCGAACACGTAGTAAGTTTCGAAGTCGACCTCTGGTCACTACTACTTCGAGGTTAGACTGGATACTTATTGGGTACGCGTTGTTTTCGTACTCATACTACAATTGTTGTATATTTTATTGTACATGCATATATATAAAATTCGTGATCTTGTCAACACAAAGGAGTGGTTGATACATAGACCTGAGGCGAGCTGGATCTCATGTGCGATCTGCAGCCAGCAGAGTCTCCTTCAGAGTATTGGTATTTTCCTTTCTGTCCAAATTTGTATTTCAGAAAGTTATTGTATTTTACTTTATTCTTTAGTAAACACTCATGCACTTCCGACATCGGGTCCTAGTAGGATTATGGGATATTCAGTATTGAAATTGGAAAATATTATCATTTTTCTGTAAAGTTCATCTTTTAGTAGTTAAATAGAGGGACATTTATGATTTCAAAATTATTAAAATGAGAATTAAATTAACTATTTGGTGTTGGCTTATCTGACAGTGGTGTCCAGCGCCATCACCAACTTTAACAGATTTCGGGTCGTGACAGTCAACATTCGGACTGCACACGCAAATCGAGAAAGGATAAAATGAGGTTCTAAAGGCTTCAAAACATAGAATTTGGTTCTAAAACATAAGATGACATATCGGGGTCGTCACAAAAGGTCTTATTTACTAATTATACAAATAAAAAAATAATAACACATATTAATTAAAGTGAAATTTTTAGAAACCACTATGTTTTAGTGATTATTAGCATGATATAGCTACCATTTACTAAATTACTTTCTATAGCTATATTTTCTGTTGTTATAGACTGTATTCGATGTGTTTTGCTATTGTATTCATAAATACAATAGCAAAAGTCGGCGGAAAACAGGGAAGTCCAGCTAAGCAGAGAATGTATTTGACTTTATTCGCAAGCTGTATTTATGAATACAGTGGAATTTGCGGAAAAAACCTCTTCAGTTGTTTAAAATGGTAAGTGATTCAATTAACGCGATAGACTCCTAATATAACTCAACAAACTCAATTATAACACACAAAATTTATATTTCGAGTTATAGAAAAGATTCTCAATCGAAAAATACTCCAAAAATAGAGCAATCTTCATTGATTCAAACCATCCTTTTTTTGTGGTATCTTTACTATATAAAAATATATTGAATACATGAAGTATAGAAGGTCATCTATAGTGCAAAAACATATGAATACATACGGTAGATACATTTGAATAAATATATACATCTGAATACATAATTTATATTAATTAAGAAATATATGAATACTTTCATGGAATACAACGAGACAGCGAATACAATGAAATACATGGAATATAACGAGATACATTGAAATACAATGAAAAAGACGGTGAATACAATGAAATACATGGAATACATCGAGATACATTTAAATACAATGAAAAAAGCTAACTGACTCTTCAAATTTCGCAGCCCCAAACTCCGTCCCCAATCCACCGCTATCCAGGCCGCCGCCATGTAGGGTGTCGTCGCCGGTTAAATGAAGACAGTTGTTGAAGAAACACAAATTTAAACGATCAAATGGAAACTAGAGACTGATCTTCTTCAGATCTCACAAGGCAAACATGAACAATCAATGCAAATTATAAGAAAAATTTAGAATGTGTAACACAACTGTGTGAAAGAAATTATCAGTCGGAGGAGGGGGTTAGAGTGACACAATAAGGAAGGGGGGAAGTGGTCGTCGGTCGGACCTATAGTTGGCGGAACACAGCCCCTCCTAGGGTTTCTAAAAGCAGGGGAGGAAAAAACAGAGGGAAAAGGAGAAAAAAAGGAAAGAGAAATTAAAGGAGGAGAGAGGGAAGAGAGAAAAATAATACACAACGTATTTAGTGGCTTAAAGGTAGGAAATCACCATAAATAGATATTTTGTTATAAAAATTAAAAGGTAGTTATAAGAGATAATTTTTTAAAAGGTTATTTATTTATAATAAAGGCAAAATACATAAGTTGGCACTTGAACTACGGGCTAAATCCATATTACACACTTTCTGTGGGTAAAAATAATATTACACACTTAACATTTTAAAAGTGTATCTAATACATACCATATTTTTCTTGATCTCTTTACCAAAATATGGGTAATGTCACGCACCAATAAGGCCATGACACGTTTCTTTGAATTAAAAAAAAAATTAAAATTACACACATACCCCCATCTTCTCCAACCCTATCTCTTTCTCCTCCATCTCATCCTCCATGGATCACCAGAAAAATCAGCACACACAATTTAACCCAAAAATTAAGAGCCAAAGTGATTTAATTCGAGAAAGAAATAAAAGGTATCAAAAGCTAATAAGCCGTGGCTCACTAAATTGCATATCAGCAAATAAATTGGTGATTTGATTTTCAATTTTAACAATTTATTCTTCCTTATATCTCTCAATATCTTCCTTCTCCTTTCACCTAAATTTCCAAAATTTTAATTTCCACTTTTCCATGCTTGTGCATGCCTTTTCCTAGATTTTAGATACTACACAGAAAGGAATCACAGGAAACGAATATAGCAGCACCGACATTGATGGATTTGCAGGATAAGATCATAAGGAATGGAAGAAAAAAGAGAAAAGTGAAAACTGGATTGTTTTTTGATCAATTTTGTTAAATGTAAGATATTAGTTCCATATTTACTTTAACTGTTAGATAGTAACTAATGGGTTAATAAACTCAAATTTGACGAAGTAGTTGTAGACGTCCGTAGAGAGGCCAAAAATTGATATTAGAAATGGCGAGTATATGTGGTGAAGATAGGAAGAGATGGAGGAAAAAAATAAGATTCTTGAACATGGTATGGAAGGGGAGTTTGGGTGGCGGAACAAACGAAGAGAGAGATAGAGAAGTGTGGGGAAGATGAGGGATTTGCTGACACTAACACGTGGCATAAATAAGTACTTAAAAAATATTTTTATTTGATAGACGCGCTTCTGTCTTGGTGTTTTACACATGTTGGGTCCTGGTTAAAGAAGGTGTATATTAGATACACTTTTAAAAGGTTAAGTGTATAATATTATTTTCGCTCACAAAAAATGTGTAATAGGGATTTGGCCCATTGTTCAAGAGTCAACTTATGTATTTTATCTATAATAAATAAGGTATCAACCTTTGTTATAGAAGATAAGATTTCCTTAATTAAATTTTAGTAAGAGTTGGGTGAGTTAGGTTATGACCCAAAATTTTGGTATGTCTTGACTCAGCCTTAACCAATTAACTTTTGGATGGGTCAAATTTATTATCTCAACCAATTTTGATTCGCCCAAAATGGGCCCAACCCCCATTTGACATCTCCAAACACGTTTTTGAATTTAGGCCAATTTACAGGCTAGATGAAGGATGAGAATCAAAGTTACAATCGTTTTGCTTTTCTCTAATTTATCTACAGTGTACTTTTTCCAGCGGCAAAAGGTGGAGCAATATTCTTTTTCATTATCCTGGGAACAAATTTACAGTTTTAATTTCACTAATTCATTGAAGCCCCCCAATAGAAAGACTGTAAACTATGTTATATTTTGCAAGAAACATTCTGCATACTACTCGTACAGCAATGTAGCAAAACGTAGAGAGATTTGTGGTCACTTGTTACAAAACTATGATTCCATTTCTTGCATTCAACACACAATTGTGACCAAGTTCAATCTGATCAAAATGGGTTTTCCTTGTTTTCTTGGTATCAGAAATATTACTATTTCACACCTACGTACCACATGAATTATATTCTATTGCCTTCCCTATAAATAGGTAATTTTTTCCAATCTTGAGAAAGCATCATTTCCTATACTAGGAATGGAAGATTAATTAAAGAAGAAGTCAGTTCTCCCCTGGAGTTCTCCTGATCACTTCATTGGGACTTGAAAAATGCCCTTAAATTGGAAAGGGTAGTAATTATTAATGCCTACTGAAGTGTTTGGGGGAACTCCGGGAGCCACCTGACATCAATCATAATTTTATATTTCTAGCTAGAGTTTAAGAAAATTTATTGCTGGAATTTTGAAGAGAGCTTAGTCTATATATGCTACTCAGGTCACTCTATTTCTTTAGAATATTGCTGTTATTTTCCCTATTGTTGTATCTATGCTGATTTCTTTTTCCTTTTAACCAGCCTTTTTAGCTAGATCTTATAAGCATGCATGAAGAAAACCGAAAACTATTTACGTTCTCTAAAAATTTTAAACTTTTTCTGAAAACAAATGTCATATTTCTTATGACAGCATATATTAACTTTTTCTCAAATTTACTCTCTCTGGGACCTCCAGACAATGCTCATCGCCCGCTTTACTTTAGGGGTCGTTTGGTAGTCTGGTTACAGGATAAGTTATTCATGTATTAGGAGTAACATAATTAATGTCATATTTGGTAGCCGCTAGTTACTTTATTAATGTTATGTTTGATTCCGTTTTTCATTAGGGGTATAAATAATACATGGATAAGTTATATAATAAATTTATGTATTATTTGTGCTAGGTAAAATTTGAAATAATTAATACATATATTAATAATACATGAATTAAACAATCAAATGAATAAAAAAACCTTCATAACAAAAAATAATCTTTACGTTACAATCCATGCATTAGTAATTCTTATATAACTAATCCCTATAAGTAAACCCTGCATAATTAAATTTTTACAAAACTGAACCTTGCATAACTAATTCCCATATAGTTAATCCTTATATTACTAATACTTGTATAACTCTAACCAGCAACCAAACGACCCCTTGGATCTCTTGAAAAGTTGTAAATTCAAATTCCATGTTTGGTTAATATTTTATGTGTGCTTTAGAAAATACTTTTAAAAAGACAGGCTGCCAATACACAAAGCATTAATTAGAAGACTGTTCAAGAGGAATGAGAATAAGAAAGTGAACTCCCATGAGTGAGTGAACTCTCTTAGTTATTGTTACTAAGTACTAACATGCTGAAGGATAAAAAAAATTGAGATCATTGATGAAACTTGCTACGATCAGTCCTGAGGCTCTAAAGTAAATATCAAACGTCAGATCAAGAAGGAAATATCATGATTTTGACTCGTAGCGATATTACACACGAATTATGCCAAGTTCGTATAGTTCGATCCATAATAATCGTTTACATACACTATTGAGGTCGTACGGCTTGATCCATTGATGCATCTTAAATATACTACCGCGGCGTACGGTCATTTCACAGGAGTAAGGAACTCTCCAAACTACGGGTCAAATAATTACAACCCAAGGATGGACACATAAAGAACGCATGACTTTTACCACAATCAAGTATTCCGCCAAAACTCAAGGTAATGAAGCTCGGCCTAGCATAATTCCCAATAAATTTTTTATTATTAATTTATATATCTAAACTAATTGTCACATTAGGAAAGTAATTCTCACATTTCAAACTTGTTTCTAAGTAACTATATTAATCTAGAGTCTCGATATACGCCTTCTTAGTTTATGTTTAATTAAGCAATAAAATCAATTTCTTACTATTTTTTCAAGATATGCAAAATTTTCAGATTCCCTAATTTCTTATTATGATAATATGAATTTTGAATATTAAATTTGGTAAGAACATTATGAAATCAATCTATTTAAAGGGCTTTCTCCTCTTGTAAGAGGCAAGTTATACCTGCTTTATTCTTAATTTGCTCTAGTTTCTAACCAACGGATTCAGGGGAACGCAGTTCTAGTTCTAAACAAGAACTTATCAAGTGAGTTTTCTTTCCATTTTGTTCTTGTTTTTTTATTCTTTCTTGTTATTTATTTAACAGTCTTCAAGAAGTTTATATGGTGCTTTCAATTCTCTTAGCGAAATGAAAAAAGAAAATGAGGCACTTAAGCTCGAAAATGATGAACAAAAGAAGCTCGTTGAAAAGCTGTTCAAGGAGATTGCTCAATTGAAAACAAAGGTCAGCTATTATCTCATCAATATTCAATTTTAAAATGCTTCGTAGATAACTTTATCTTTTTTTCTTTTGCAGCATGAAAAGCTGCAGTCAAGTTTTGGCCCTAGAAACATCGACTGAGATTCCGTATATACAATGAAAAATGTTCCTATGATAAACTTGTTGTAGCTCTCTCGTTATAGAGGAGCAATCTCTTATAAGTTACCTAAATGTCTTCAAATTCTAGTGCTATCGACCTCTGTTGAAATCTATTACAGTGTTTTCATTAAGTCAGTCTGTACCTATATAAACGTGTGGAAAAAAATATGTTTGGAGTTTATGGTAGGATTTAATAAACCGATATGAACAAATATAGAGGGTGTTTCGCTAAGCTTATAAGCACGTTTTGGCTTATCTATGCGTTTGGTAAAATTAAAAGTGCTTATAAGTTAAGGTGCTTATATGTTGGTATAGCTGGTACAAGGGCCATATATATTGACGAGGATAAAGGAAAGGGATTTTTACATGTATATACTACTTACACTAAATTATTACTTTCATTGTTTAACTTTTGATTTAATTATAATTTATAAACTTAATTACTAAATATATATCATAATTAAAAATTTTGATATGATTAATGGGGCCTATGGTTTGGACACAATTATGACTTCACACCACCCCACACAAATAAAATACTCTTACCTTTTATCAATAATTCTCCCTCCCCACGTTTGACCCTCTATTTTCACTCCCACACTTTTTGTTTTTTTTCATTTTTAATTTTCAAAATCAACCCCCCTAACCCTCTAAAACCCTCTCATTCTCAATCTCTCTCAACTCATCAGAACTGTATAATCTTCAACCTCCCCTCATCACTAATCTCCCATTAGCTTCCTCAAAATCCTCACCAAGACCACCGAATTTCAAAATTAAAAGCCCCAAAAAATTTTTTTGTTTCCCTTTTCGATTTTGTCATAGTTTTTAGCCTGTTTGAGGTTGAAGCTTGCATCAATCAATGGTTTGTGACTCAGGCATCATTTTGACGTTGGTTTCGGGTCGAGTTGCGACTTTTCCGCCCTTTAGGTTGAAATCTTGGTTTTTTTTTTTTTGAAGTATTGTATAGATTAATACCTACACTTGTTTTAGTATTATGTTGGCTATAAAAATCTATATTTTAATTGGTTGTTAAATTGTAGTTTAGTAGTCTTAATTTTATAGATTAATTGTGGTTGATATTATATACAATTTAAATTTTGTAGTTATTTTGTAGTCATGTAGATTAACTGTGTTAATTATGTGTATAAATTGTAGTTGCTATTATCTACAATTTTATAAATGTAGTTATTTTGTAGTCATATTCATTAGTTGTCTTAATTTTATAGATTAATTATAGTTGATATTTTCTACATTTTTATAAATGTTGTTATTTTGCATTCCGTAGTACTGTTTTTTTTTTTTGAAGAATTATGTAGGTATTATGTAGATTAATGCTTATTTTTTTATTAAATTGTGAAATAATTTTTATTTTGTGCATAATGGATATTATTTTATACCACATAAGTAAGGTTACAGGCAGCCTAGCAAGGAGGAAGGGTGCTCCCGCTTTGAATGAGAAGGCTAGATTGCATAGAAAGAGGAAATAGTCTACTGTTTTCCTAATTTAGGTGCTGCAAATTTGTAGTTCAAGGATAAGGATCTAGTTTTTTGGAAACAATCTATCAGCTTATTGTGTTTAATTTTGTAGTTGTATAATAGAATATTATTTTCCTAATTTAGTTGCTGCAACTTTGTAGTTGAATGATAATCATCTACTTCTTTTGAAACAATATATTAGCTCATTGTTTATAGTTCTGTAGTTGTATATGCTCATCATTTTCTTGCAATACATTCAAGTTCTATGTTATAACCGTATATAACTGTCAGATGTATTCAGATTAAACAACAAACATAACAAATAGATACTACAATCATTTAAATAAATTATCCACCTGTTGTCTCATTACCATTTCCAACTTATTAGTAAACAACAATTTCACTACAAATAAACTACTTTTTACCTACAATCTGGAAATGCATTACACTACAATTACATTTTCTAATGCGAACAGTTATGTAGAAAATTCAGTTTATATTTTCTGTGTTAATTATGTGTATAAATTGTAGTTGCAATTATCCACAACTTTATAAATGTAGTTATTTTGTAGTCTTCAACACAAACCAACGTCTATTGATGCTATGTACTATGGCAGTATTATTTGAAGAGAAGAGAAGATAGAGAAAAAACAAAAGAGTAACGACCTTAGATATAATGTTCCGAAATGTACACATCCAAAATTGTAGATGGTATGAAGAAAAATTGTGGATAATATATTTCTATGATTGTAGTATCTATTTATTCTGTTTGTTGTTTACTCTAACTACATCTGACATTTATATACGGTTATTACCTAGAATTTAAAGGTATTTCATAAAAATGATGAACATATACAACTAAAAAATTAAACACAATAAGCTGATACAGTTATATACGGTTATTACCTAGAACTTGAGAGTTTTTCATAAAAACGATGAACATATACAACTACAAAATTATGTGTATAAGCTGATAGATTGTTCCCAAAAAAGTAGATCCTTATTCTTCAACTACAAATTTATAGCAACTAAATTAGATAAACAGTAGACTATTTCTTCTTTCTATGCAATCTAGTCTTCTCATTCAAAGCGGGAGCAACCTTCCTCCTTGCTAGCCTACCTGTAACCTCACTTATGTGGTGCAAAATAATGTCCATTCTGCACAAAATAAAAATTATTTCACATTAGCATAAAAAATAAGCATTAATCTACATAATGCCTACATAATTCTTCAAAAAAAAATGGTAAGAACTACAGAATGACTACAAAATAACAATATTTGTAAAAATGTAGAAAATCGCAACTACAATTAATCTACAAAATTAAGATAACTAATCGAAATGACTACAAAATAACTACATTTATAAGCTGTAGATAATAGCAACTACAATTTATACACATAGTAAACACAGCTAATCTACATGATTACAAAATAACTACAAATATAAACTGTAGATAATATCAACTACAATTAATCTACAAAATTAAGACTAATAAACTACAATTTAACAACCAATTAAAACATAGATTTTTACACCTAATAACTACATTTATAACATGTAGATAATTGCAACTACAATTTATATACATAATTAACATAGCTAATAAAACCACTAGCAATTAAAAAAGGATGACAAAGAAGACAGATTGTGAATTGAAGACAAACTAATAGAGTTCCACTGAATATCAGTTTTGCGCCTCATAGGACTCCAAAATACATCTCCCAATCTCAACTCCAGTTGCATCTGTACTTCTGGAATTTCATCTCTTTTCTTACCAAAAATACATCTATTTTCAACTATTTTCATTCGTCAACTTCAAGCATCACATTCAGCAACTTCAATTTGAAAGCTGCTTGCAATTAAATACATACATCATGGCTAACATGAAATTAAGAGGACAGTAAAAACAAACACAAACAAGAACTACAAGATGAGCCGAAAGAGCAATGCCATGTTTGCAAACTGAATTTGCAATTGAAAGAGCAATGTTGTACAATTCCATATTGCTTACTACAATTTCTTTCTTGAATTGTAGTAATCGAGACCCACTTTTACTTTTTCATAATTAAAGCATACCCCACTATACCATGTTTTCACTTTAACTCACACAAAAGCTGCACCAACTACCCCATGTTTCCACTTTAAACAACACAAAAGCTACGAATATTCCTTCCTTTTGGTGGTGATTGGCGGGTGGGGCTAATATGTTACAAAAACTGAAAACAATTATGGACGTTGGCAATAATATAGGTAGTATCAACATTTTTGGTAATATAGTATGAAATTTGGTATAGGAATGAAAATCTCCCGGAAAGGAAAATATGAAACAACTACTTGTTGTCCTCCAGATTGATTCGAACAAGTTGGAGTAGCTTTGGTCACTCTTTGTTTGTCTGTAAATTGATGAAGGGGAAGGCTTAAGTTCATCAGAGACCATCGAATAGGCTTCAGCTCTTTGGTCCTTCCTCTATTTGGGCCAC
Source organism: Nicotiana glauca (assembly GCA_026770625.1). NCBI lineage: Eukaryota > Viridiplantae > Streptophyta > Magnoliopsida > Solanales > Solanaceae > Nicotiana > Nicotiana glauca. The sequence continues at coordinate 247,881 of MU723800.1, forward strand.
ACGCTGTGGTCTGTTGCTGTTCCTGATGATATACACCACAAGAGTCCTCAAAGCCTACACTCCTAGAAGCATGTAAATACATCAAATATACAGTCCTTATACAATATGTAATTAAAGGTTATCTAAATGTAGATAGCCTAGAGTTTGTTATAGACTAGACTCCTTTACTCTTGTATAAATATGAACATCTACAGAACTTCAGAATAATAAGAAATATACTAAAAGTATTCTTCAATTCTCTCATTATAAGCCAAAAGTCATAAGTTGGTCTCCCCCAACTTATCAAATTTCTGCTTATAACCACTTTAAGTTTGACCAAAATATCTATTATTATATCTCTAAAATACTTCTTTTTAAAACAAAACTCTTCGTATACCCAGTTCTTCAGCTGATTATTATTAATTTCAACACTTTTATCCAAACACGTAACTGCTTATTTTTTAAATCAGCTTCAGCACTTAAAAGTGCTTTTCAACACCTAATGCTTATCAGCTACTCTAAATCAGCTAGGCCAAACGGGCTGATATTCCGACTAATTTTACTACTAAGCAAAATGATTGACAAATTTAAAAGAAACAATTACGGGGAAGTATAGATGGGGTACTTCCCCAACCATTTTACATATATTCGTTTATCCGTATACACTCACATTTTGAGCCCTTAGTTTCAGAAAATTAGTCGATTATCTCGTCTAATAGTAAAAACTTTTTTCATAGTTGATTCTCATGCACGTTGCAAAACCATACAAAAGAGTAGCATGCTTAGTATTTGCGCAAAAGATGCATGGTGGGGAAAAAAAAATCTTTTATAGGCAATCGGTAAGAAAACATAGAAATACAAATTCAGCAATTTCTAGAAAGAATTTTCAACATGGGCTGATCTAGTGCTACAATATCTAATTCATTCTAATATCCCTCCAAAATTCGACAGGAAGGAAGTACATACCGTAATTACCATAAGTAGTGCTGTCTAAGCTATTATATCATCTTGGCTACGAATTAATTTTTATATATCAAGTTAATAGCTTGTTAATGCTTATGGTAAAAAGTTACATTCAATCACATTATAAGTGATAGGGGTGTACAAAGGAAACCGACAAACCGCACCAAATTGATAATTCGAGTTAAACAGAGAAAAAAACCCGACTATGGTTCGGTTTGATTTGGTTTGGTGTTGGAAAAAAAAAATGACCATAATTGGTTTGATATGGTTTTAACTAAAAAAGTCAGAGCGAAATTAAATCAACCCGACATTACATATATATATAGAAATTTTGTGATATATTTAATACACAAATATACTTATAGTGATGTAATTTATAAATATTTTTTAAACGTTTGAATGTTCCAATAAGTTTTGTAGCAATTAATAACTCAAATAATTCTAACAAACCCAAACCAAAATCAATTCAATACTAATAATAACAAAAGACATTTAATGCAACATTAGGAATGACAATGTATTGATGAATATTTATTTTTTGTTATGCAATGATTTAGACAAAAATGCATGTTGACATGTGATTTTTGACCCTCCCCAAAATTTTATCCATTTTTAGCAGGTAAATATTTAATTTAGGCCAAATATAACTATTTCAACTATTTTTGACTTCTTTAATTTATTTTCATCATAAAAAAAATAAAATATATATATACACACAAAAATGGTTGTATATTACTCTACTTTAGTGTATTAGATATTTTAGAGAGAATATTTTCCTTTGAACCTATTTCTATTTTAATATAA